>CAFUXE010000619.1:420669-431806 GCA_903364295.1 Serranus cabrilla
TGGAGAGAGAGAGAGAGAGAGAGAGAGAAAAGGAGAGAGCTGCTGGGGCAGGTGAAAGCCGTCCGCATACAAGGTGGCGATTAGGGGAAAGTGGCCCTGTGTGAGGCAAGAGGAACATCTGTGCCTATTACCGCAGCACACAAAAGACCAGGAGGGAGGGGTGGGGGTGCAGGGAAAAAGACCACGGTCTCCAACATGAGCAGGGCCTCACCAAACACCACAGGCTGAATTGCATGGCCCAATTTAGGGCTTTCAGCGCTGCTCGTCATTAGCATTTGAAAAAGCGAGGCAGGAGCTAGCTCAGTGAGTAACTCATGGGTCGGAGCAGGAGTGTGACTTAAGAGCTTGGGAGAGGGGGGAAGCCGCCCCCCCACACACACACACGCACACACACACACACACCCAGCCCCATGCCTTAAGCACCTTTCAGGGAGAGGTCTGCTGAATAGAGCATGTTGTAGAGTCATATCTATCATATCACTGCTTAAGATTATGGATGATTATGCAAAAGTCAAGGGTAAAAAAAAAAAGGAAGAGGTGACCACATTTCTGTTGATAGAACTGGCATTCTCAGAAAACGCACTATATTCAATGAGGCTGTAAGACTTGCATGGCGCTATCATATGCTTTTCCAAGTAGTTGTCACAACTGCATACTTCCAGCATCTAACCATGAACCAACTTGCTTGCTCCGTGGAGAGAAACGCAGAGCCTGTGATGCGCTTCATCCATATGCATCATTGCGTACCGTATCTCAGCATGGCAAATGAATGTTCAATTTGACTCCCAACATTTTGAATAACTGTATTTCAAAGTGTGTCAACCTGGTTCAAAAACACAGCTAATGGATGGCAAAAGCATGAAAAATAAAACACTCATTCTGGTGAGCGGTACATCAAACTTGTATACTGGATTGCACTCTTTTTTCAGAATTGAGAACACTTGGGAGGGAGATGTATTACTTATTTAAATGCCACAAGGCATATATCTGTTTGCTTAAATATTCCAATTTATTCCAAGACAGTAAGTGCCTTGCTGGAGTGAATTATGGATGGTAAATCAAGACGCTGAGTTATTAGTTATGACACCATAAGGTTCTGTCTTAGTCAATATGGGTCTCTTTGAGATTGGTATTATTTAAATTATTGTTCAACTGGAAAGCTAATGAGTCACTCTGGTTTGAGGAACACAACTTTGCACCTAATCTACAGGCAGCATGATCCACAGTGCAATATAAAAAAAAAAAACAGGAAACACAAACCTGCAGCAATTTAAAAAGCAAGTGGTAGTAACTTCTGTTGTCAGCTTGAATTGATATAATAGACTGTTTTAACCTGCAAAGCAAAAATACCTACAATTACCACCTTCACCAACAAGCCAAATTGCTGACTCATATGTAGCCATGACAGTAGACAATGCGTCAAAAATGGAACAAATTTAATGTTTCACATGCTTTCAGTCAAGCAGTACAGTTGTTCTGTGTTAAGGCTGTTGCCATTTTGCTTTACTTCTGTCAACATCTTTGTTTTTTTACACCTTATTTGGACTGGGAGGCGCGTTTAATTAAAAACAATCTGTTTAAATGCAGTTTTGTAAACTGAAAGCACACTGTGAAAGGGTCAGAGTTTTGAGACAAATAAAAACGACAACTTCATGGCTGTTTAGATGTACAGTGTCGTGGATACGCATTGTTTTGCTTAACTTCTATCCTGATGGTGGCTGGCCATGTCAGCAACCTGTCAATCAAAGGAGGCCACGCCCCAAATCATAAGCCTCTTTATTTATTTTATTTTAAATGGGACCAGTACTTACACAATTAGCACCATAATGTCTAAAAAAAGACTTGAAACAAGCGATGGAGACCACAACGTTGCCACAGAGTTATTTCTGAGGTAATAAATCAAGTTAGAAGTACTGGAGTGCTTTTGCAACTGTTGTTGCCGACAACACAAATGTTTGATAGAATGCAGGCTTAAGGCATTTCCGGATGTGCTTCACTGGTCAGACACGGAGGTTGCCGGTACTGAATAGTTGAAACTAAATTGTTTTTCCACTTTCCCATCATGATGGCTTAAAATGTATTTTGTGAGGTCACAGTTATCTTGACCTTTAACTTCCAAAATCAAAATAAATTCATCACTCAGTCCAAATGGGCGTTTGTGCCAAATTTGAAGAAAATTCACTCCAGGCATTCCTGTGATATTGCCATCACAAGAAAAGTAAGGATAGATGGACAAAAACACAATGCCTCCAGCCGGCATCAAAATTCATTATTATAGGATTTAAAGTTAACTAAGACCACTGCGATTCCATTTGCCATAAGGAAGGTCACATAAGAAACAGCTGAAGCAGAGACATGCAGGTGGACTTCAGGCTCCTCACACCTTCTATTTCTTTTGAAAAATTACCTTCTGTTTTAGCCACAAGCCCGTTGCCCAATAACTCTCTCTGTGGGACTCATCTGTGAGAACAAACATGGTGCCTCTCACAGCCCAGAGCTAAGCAGTCTCTGTTTTAAAGAGGAAAAAAAGTGTTCAATATTTTTGAACTATTAAAAAAAAAGTGTTAAATTAATTTAGCCTTAGGTTTCAATTAAAGCACCTAAACATTAATTTGTGTTCTAGGTCATTGTGCACAAACTATATGCTTTAATTGGCTATTTATAACAGTAGTTTAATTTTCAAACCTGTGATTGTATGCTTGAAGGCCAACGGTGCAGCCTGATTAACTGGAATCTGGAATGCCTTAAATCCAATCTATAATATTTTGTAATTCTGAATAACAACACAAGCCTCTGGGTCTGATCACTTCTGGTCAAATAGTTGCAGTCTACTAACTGAAGTTGAAATTCTACTGCCTGATTACTACTATTTATTACTACTATTAATTGTGACATTTTAAGTCGTTAAATGTGTTTATTATCACAAAAAGTGCTGCCTTACAGATGGGAACACAACAGGTTACAGTCAGTGGGAAATCAGCAGAAAGGACTGACCCTTTTTCTTCTGTACAAGTAAATTTTTCTTGATCTTGAGCTAGATGTGTAAAGACGTAACAATGCATTATGCATGTCAGAGAAGTGATTTGGTCCTATCTGATGAAATTCTGCATTAGCGAACATAAAAGCAGGTAGGTTCAAAGGCAGGTCTTCACGCAACTATGACCATGCATGCTGAAACCGAAAAGATCAACAAGGAAAAATCCCTGTTACTTCAGATAGAATTACAGTACAGAATCGGTTCTCATTATTAGACTGTTTGTGTTATAAGGCCATGAGGTAACAATGGTAAAACATTAAAGCAGGTTTTGAACTGAATATTAAAATCCCCTCCATCATCATCTGAGTAACCGCTTTCAAAGGGTTTCAGGATTTCAGGGCACATAAATGTTTGATATGCTGCTGGAGTGATGCATGTGGGCTACATTGTGCTTGAGAAGCACGCAGCCTGAAGGTCATCAGATCTAATTGTCAGATGGACCAAGTCTTGATTGCTGCAACAAATCCCCACAAGGTTCACAGGAAGCTGGATATAAGGAAATGCACTATGTTGTCAGCACATTTTAATGTTTACTGTAAATAAAGCAAAAAGAAGGGCACTCAGGTCAAGTATTCTAAAGGAAAGCCGACAGAATCCAAATACGCAGGGTGTCAATTGAGAGAACGAGGGCTGAGTGTCAGTACGTGAGTCCCCTTACACTCAAAAATGTCTTTCGTTATGTTTATATCCACTAAAATGTCTGACCTCGACTAAAAAAGACAAGCTGACATGTATAAATTATAAGTTGCCCAACTGAATCCAAAACCTGAAGACATGTTTTCTCTCATGGGTGGCCTGACTAGCAACATTTTTTTATTATTTTCATTCTTTTGTTCAATCTCTTCTTTTACCTTTTTCTTTCTCGCATAATCTTCTTAATTTTACTGACGGATTAGCCTACAGAAATACATTACACTGCGATCTCCTGATGAAGGTACATATAGCTTAGCTTCTTTATTCGCTCTAAAGCAGTCGATGGAAACGTCCCCAACTCACATTTCAAAATTTTACTTCAGAATCCGATAACATAATCGCAGAATACTTGTTCTGCATTTATAAGCTAACAAGCAACATAAAAGATGCAAACTACACTTAATATTCTGGTCCGTCGGCTAGTTGTCAATGTTGGTGCACAGTAAACTCCTCATCTGAGTCTGTAGGCTCTTGTTTGATTTTTATGTGGAAAAAAATTATTAGAAATAACATAAAGTAGAAAAAAAAACATATTAAGTGAAGAGCTGCAACAATTAGTCAACTAAACGATACATTTTTCAAATTAATTGTCATTACAGTAATTTTTCATGCAAAAATGTCAAATTTTGATTTGGGGGTATTTTTCACGTCACATTTAACTGAATATCTTCGAGCTGTTAAAGACAGTAGCTTGGACCTTGAGAAACTGGGATGGACTGGTTTCACTGCGAGACAATACACATTTTATAGACCAAATTATACATAAATCAATTAATCAATAAATAGTCTGTACAGTACAGTACACACATTGCAATTTTCAAACTAGCACTAGACAGAACAGTCACTTAAACAACTGTGAAGATGTGTATGCTTTAATACACAATGCATCTACTGTGTGTGTATGCACTTGTGTGTCTATGCTTGAAGAAGGATAATAGTTATTTGCATCCTTGCAAATAGTGATCAATGCATACTAGCAGCCCTGTAACCTCTCCATCAGTGCAGCAAAGCAGGCGCCAGCTCATACCCAACATATGATGTAAATGCTCTGTGGTGCGCATTTAATGTGATGTCATTGTACTATTGACATCCAGGGATAGACCGGCGGCCGAGGCTGATTTGTTTAATATCTAGTTGAGAGAATTCTATTGACTTTCCTTTTTCCCTCATCTGCTTGCAAGATGAAAACATATCTTCCTACCCAGAAGCTCTGACCTAATATGCCTTTCTAATGTTTTTCAGAAGGACATGCTATATTGCATATGTGTGTGTGTGTGTATGTGTGTGTTTGCACTGCATGTGTATGTGTATGTGTGTGTATTTGGCTCTATTCAGGACTTATATCGATATAAGCCAGGCTTAATCCTTTCACTCTGATGGCTTCAATGACAGCGGCACACCATCAGATAAGAGGTCATTGAACTGCAGCAGCCACCTCTTCATTCAGAATAAATGGGGTGCACCCAGAGTGCACCTTACTATGTGCTGCATTGCTCTGGTCATAATGAAAATGTAATGCATTTTGGGTTCCAGCTGCCATCACTACCGCACTAGACAGAGGTGATACTGTTGATATTGCTCATGTAACTTGCCCAATTTGTCCCTCGAAATGATGCACATACAAAAACTGAAATTTCAACACTTGGTATGTATGAACTTACTCTCCAGGTGTCTTTAAAAAAATCAATTCAACCTATTTGTGAGCTTCTTTGCTCAATCTTAGCTGCATCATGAGAGCACATTTTTATTGCATGTACATCAGAATTGAAAAAAAAGAAAAAAAACTAGATGTACCTTCAGAATTCAAAATGTCCATCAACCTTGAGGCCACTATGAGATGTGCACTGATCAAAGTCCATGTCAGGCTAATGCTCTTTCCTGTATCTTGGCACAGTATGACCATATGGAACTGTGGATGTTTCCTTTTGCTTGGCTAACCAGTCAGGTTGAAAGGCACGGGGAGAGAATTCTTTCTAAAAAACCATTTAATATCCACACGGGTGTTGCTTTTTTGCTCTCCAATCCCACTGAGGGACATGAAAACCAGAGACCACAGACAACCTTGATTGAGGCACAGCTGAAACATGCTAATGTCCTGATTTTGTTTTCATTGGGAGGGCTCCCTGGCTGTGGCATATCATTTGATTTTTGCATGCATCGAATCGCTCCGTGTGAGCTGTCACAACATGTGTTTCTGTCTGCTGACGCCTCAACGAGCACCTCTCTTTGAGCAATCATCTGGGGGACAACGCTGGATGTTTATTTTGGCAGAAATCCCATCATGTATTCATGCCCATTTCCTTTGGTCCGAGTAGTGGCCCTGCATGTCATCGTAAACTAGACTGAAGAGAGAAAACGAACATATGGAGGCCTAAGCCATGCACAAACAGCACGGTTTGAAGATCCCCAAGAGCTATAAAGTGCTACAGAACCTGAGCAATTTGCAGTAAACTAATTATAATCCAATTTTCTAATCTCTCTCTCGTTGTCGTTGCTATTTTCCTCCTCTCTCCCTGGTTCTCTACAGTCTCAATAGTTTAAGACCTGGCCCATTAAAACAACCAGCGCTTTTAATGACAGCATGTTAACGCAGCACAAAAAGAACATTCTCCTTTGCCTTTTCTTCATTTAAATTCAATTATCACCGAGAACAGTTAGACAGCAAGGGAATAATAATAATGAGGGGTATGCACAGGATGAAGGTGTGCAATGGCCGCGCTGTGACATCTTTTGTTCTGTTTTCGGATTGGCAAGATAATGGCGAGGGCTGCTGCGAGGGGGGCCGGGGAAAAGTGGAGCTCACCGCGCAGGTTATCTTTCATGGTGTACAGGATAATCACGGAGTGGTGAAAGCTAGGGAGCAGCAGAGACGTATCTTCTTGGAGATCAAGGTCAAAACAACTCAAAGGAAGGTGGAAATTCAGTTTCAAAAACACTCACAGCTGCCTGAAACATATTGATCTAGCTCCTCTTCCCTCTACCTCCAAAGTCATTTCTCTGATAGACTCTGGTAGAAATACATTATTTTCTTGTCATAGGCACCACAATGGATCACTGTTAAGAATATACTGCACTTATAGAGAGAGGAGAGGGAGGAACGTTAAGAGCATGGCGTGCTATATTTGAAATAACAATTCAGAGAGTGACCTCTGCTTCCCATCAGTCCTCGACACTTTCCCATTCCACAAGCTGAAATTTCCATCAATCACAAACACATGACTACAAATTAAGAGCATCAAGAAGTGGACATCTGAGAACACCGCTAAGCTAGGTGAGCTCAGAGAACGACAATTTGTCAAGTGTGGAATTGCTATAATTAGGGTTTAGGGTATAGATAAATGTTACGTGTCCAGTCTGGACTCCAGCATGCCTTTTAAAAATGCATAGCTGCTTTATACACAGAATCACTCTGCAGAAACTTTACACAGACAGATCAATAACAACGCCGAGCACTGAGTCCTCCGAGGCATTGCAGTAAGCTCAGCCACTGATGTATCTGAGCCAAGTGGCCTTTGCAACAAAGGAAAAGCAACTCCCTCTTATTCCTTTGATTTATGCCCTTGGAAGTTGGCACATATTCCCACCAAAGAGTGTCTAACTATCTGATTGAAGTGCTTGATGTTAAGCAAAATTGTTATCCTTAATTCACAAAGAGATACAGATCAAAGTATATGAGACGGGCTTTAGTGAATAGATCATTTTGCATTTGATTTTAATTCCTTCAAACCGATAAAAAATAATTTTCGATGCTTAGCAGGCGGTGATGGGGACTGACCGTGCTTATGAGGCTTCAAATTGTGTTGCCAGATGTAGCATCAAAAGTAAGGATTTTAAAATCACTTATTGTCAAATATTGTGTTTTAGTCATCTCAGGCGGACTGACTGCTGGCTGCTGTTCAGACGTTGTCACTTCCAAGTCCTCCACCTCTCCTCCTTTGTTCTGAGCACAAATCCTTCTTTTATTATCCAGGCAGCAGCGTAAGGTCCTGACCCCACTTCCCTGTTGCAGTTTCCTCCATGTTTGATGCCCGCCTGCCCCTCTCTTGGATTATTGTAATACTCTATGCACTTGCTTTGATGTAATAACTATGTGCAACTTGTAGCCGGAGTGGAATTTGATGGAGCAATGACCTGACAGATGAGAAGGTGCGACAGACAGCTCACGTCAAATACACCATGTTTTGGATTTGTCATACAAGAATCCGTTATTCATAGGGATTTGTGGAAATGCTTTGTTTTCTTCCATTTCTAAAGTTTATGGATTACAAAAACAGTTTATATTGAATTTCTGAGCAAAGTCGCTGCTACTTACAGCATGCCAAGTACTGTACTTTCACAGTAATCACAATGCGTTGTAAGTGAATACCATAAATGATCCATTGCTGCTGTTAATAACCTTGAATATATTGAGTGAGGAGCAACTTAGAAAGAAACAATACAAATAAACATTACGGCCTTGTCTACCATCATCTGTTTAAAGGTATGGATTCAATCACTCAATTTGTCAAAGTCAAATTCAAGAGTAGGTGGTAACACTACTGTATATACAGTACCTCTTATTATCTTCTGCCAGTTTAATTTATTGACTGAGGTCTTAATTGATTTACTGACACTATTCTCAAAGTCACCTCATCTGAAATGTTCCAGGAGAACAACACCAGTGCAGTGCCGCGGATGAGTAGCTTATCCAGCTAATTAACTGTTGTTAATCAGATGAAGATGAATCTAATCATCCATTTATGAGATAATCCTGTGACAAAAAATGTAAATGGCTGGTATCAAGCAAAGCACGACAAAACATGAATTCCGATGACTATTATAGGTGTGGATATAGTGATACTGGCATGTGACATCATGGTGTAAACGTTCACATCCTACTAAATCGTTGATACAGTGAGCCCACATATCACTCCTCAAGGTTGAGGCCGTTTTCAATAGAGTGGAGAGAGAAACAGCAAATTGCTTATGACCAAAACCCTGACTTCAAACAGCACAGCTGACAACAGAGTCAATAAATGGGTCACATCAGGCGATCCCGGGAGCAGACAAGGCCAGGCTATTCTGAGATCTGAACCCCTACCGAACGCAAGGCATTCTAGGTGGCTGAGTTCATGTTGATGAAACTCACCTGTGTAAGGATCTGACAGAGCAGTTCTGCCGAGATTTGGCCACATCAATCATTAACGAGAACAATGCAGCTTTCTTGACTACACAGGGACCTGCAGGAGATGGTGACACAGGCATGCACTCTCTGAGTCTTTCTCCCTGGCTTCACAAACACACACATATCCACACACATACACATACACACACGTCGACAAAGAGTTTTCCTCGGTAGAATAATTGCGTGCCACCCCTGGCTGTCGAGCTATGTCACTGTCTCGTTAGCGCTGGTATTGGCTCTGTCGTACCTGGTAGCATCAGAAAGGTCAGAGTGGCAGTGTCTGCACTGTCACACTGAGCGCAGGCTGGACAGACACAGCGGGCTCTGCCCTGTCCGTCTCAGCAGGCCGGATCCATGGAGAGCAGCGGGTCTGTTTGGTTACAGCTTGTCAGCTGAAAATATAATACAATGTAAAAGAAAACTTTGCAATAGAAAATATATGGGCTCAAATGTGATTTTGGCCTATAGGTTTTCAAATCTTTTCTATACATTGACAAACTTGAATTTCTGATATTTTTCACAGGTTTGAAGCAAGAAATATTCAGCCTTAATATGTATTGGAATATCATTTCACAAGCTCAGTAACTTATTACAGAAATGAAGCATCTACCTACAGGCTTGAAGAGTGCCTTAAACCTGCTTTATATCTTGGCCAGCAGGGGGTGACTACACCTGTTGCAAACAGAAGTCTAATTGTAGAGAAGTCGATAAGGAAATTACCCGATTTCTCACATGATTAATTACCTCAGGAAACATTTTATGGTCTCAATTGCTAGTTCCAAATTTTCCTGAAATGGATAGTTCAGGATTTTGGACATTACATTGTATGAAATACTTGCCAGTAGTGTAGTGGATGCAAAGTCATTAGCTCATTTTCTGAGCTCCCATGTTGGTGTTGGCCAGTTCCAATCGAATGGATAGTTCCGGCAAGGTGGCAGGGTAACAAAACACCAAGGTTTTACTCCACAAAACTATGTGTACAGCCATTCCATCGTACACTGGCAAGAAACAAAATAGTGCCAAGTAAAGTTGGTTTCTGATGCGATGACCATTGTTTTGTGGTGTGATGGGTGAGCTTTTAGTGAATATATGGTTGTGTGGGGTAAAACCTTGTAGTCTTGTGACGCTGCCAACTGGCCGGAACTATCTGTTCTAGGATCAAACTCGAACACCTAAGATTGTAAGTTAATAGCTTTGCATCCACTACACTACTGGCATGTATTTCATACAACTTAATGTCCAAAATCGTGAACTATCCATTTAGCACAACCCGCAGAATAATCAGAGACAAATGAAAAACACAGCCACAGTGCAACCACAAGGCTTCAAAGCCATGCTTCCAAAATCAGTGGATGACATCATGCTTGCAACGCCTTTTATACGGTCTATTTGTGAAATCTAACATGCATGTTTATTAAGCCACAGTTTAAAGAAGTGTCCCTCATATTACGTTGCACAAAGTACAGTGTTGCAATATTGTCAACAGCAGCTCATACTGCATGTTTCACACTGCTATGCTCCCACTGCCTTGTTTCTCTCCTTCACAGATCTCAGTTTGACTCGCATAAGCAGCCCCCGAATGTGTTTGAGCTTTCTTTTCTTTTTTTTGAAACAGCAATGATAACAGTATTCAGATTGCGGAGTGGATGAAGGCTGACAGGTGGAGAGACACAAACAGGAAACCTTGCTGATGCCCTGTCTGCCAAACCCCTCTGATACACGTCCAAACTCTGACGGGAGTGAGACAAAAAAGCTAGACCCAATTTATTTCACTCTGTTGCTAGCCTTTCATTTTTGTGACTGGCGCCAGTGTGCTTATCAACTGCAGAACTATTAGCCGCATCAAATCAATGTGTTCATTGCTCTCCTCTTTTTTTCTCTCTCCTCCCATCGCTCTCCCTCTCTCCCTTCCTCTAGCTCTCTCTCTCGCTTTCTGCCAGACAGGTCAGATATTAGAAACCTGTATTATCAGGTCTTCCCAGGATGCTGGTGGAAAAGTTGATTTGCAACGCCCGATTGAATCTACTTATCCTTCATCCCTTTCCAACCCCCAGCCAGCTGCCCCAGCAGACAGGAGCCCAATGGCCTATCTACACTGAGGTGCCAAGGAATAAAAATATCTATCTACAGAAGGAGGGGGGAGGGAGAAAGGAGACAGAGGGAGTGAAACGAGGAGAGGGACAGAGTGTCGGCCCACATGTCACAGCTTTGGACAGCTTGGGGGAAGCTTGAGGGGTGGGGGG
>CAFUXE010000619.1:455891-478018 GCA_903364295.1 Serranus cabrilla
CTACCAAGCAACCAGGCATATCAAAGCAGTATAGGGAAAATGTCTCCTTATAAAATGAGAAAGTTTGGTTGTTAAAGAGGAAACCTATTATAGTTGTCAGGCATTGGGGACTAATGTAACACTCCTCCTTGTTGCCTCCATCATCACTGTCATCTGAGACAGTAATCATGCCCTAAATGGAATCACCATGATGATGACAGCTTTTTAGGATTCATCATCTTCTCTGAATACTTTCCCACTATATTACTCTGTCAGTTTTCTCTCAGGTATAGAGGATCTGTGGTATAGTGAAAAGGGAATATGCATCTTTCAAAAGCAATAAAAAAATACTCTTCTGATGACCCCAAGGACATACATGCACATCATTGTACTGCATCTAATTTTTTATTATTCTTGTGGCTATTTTTATACATTTGTTGTGCAAAAAAAACTCCCCAAATAAATTCACAGATTGTGGCAGCTGATAGGGTCTATACATATTGACCTATTTTTTTCTCTTTATCTTTTTCCCTTTTTAAAGTCTGTTAAAGGCAGCAGTGTGACAGCAAGGTTTGAGTTACCAGCAGTTTGGATCGGTCTGTTGTCTAAATATCTCCCTGGAGGATTGTTTCAAATGTGTGATTCCCTGTCCCGAGGGAAATAACAGCAGTAGTGAATGCCATATTGACGATGTTCTTTGCCCCAATGTTTTCACCGTGAGATCTGGATCCCAGCAAAGCACAAGGAAAAAAATGATGTCGTAGGGTCACAGAACTGAATCCATGAAAACTGAACACATGGATCATGTGAAGAAAAACAGCTCTGTGGCTTAAAGAGCACCCAGTAAAATAAAAAATGCATTTTACAAGTTTTAATCTTGTGGCTCTGTGTTCATTTATTGATTTCTCTTTTAACATGTTGCCTATTTTTACACTAAAATCCCTCCCTTTCCTCTACCCGTAAAACAAAAAAATATGTTTGATGACTCGTCTTTTACAGCATGTTTGTAGTTGGTAGACAAATTTCATTAACATCGAGGCCTCTAAGAATCACGCCAATAATGAAGTGCCTTCAACCTGCAGGGGGCGACTCCACTGGTTTCATAAAAGAAGCCCGACTGTATAGAAATCTGATAAATTACCCTACTTCAACTTGTTTGAATACCTTATTTAACGTTTTCAAGTTTTCCAGTTTAAAGTAAAATAGAAAATAAATACATTGTTGTTTATTGTAAATTCCCAGATTTTCATCTTAGAACTTTGACCAGTTTGTTTCCAGTTCATGAAAGTGAATCGGAACAAAAAAGTCTCAGTGTTCAATTGTACAACCCTAATTCTTAATTTTTGGGGGAAAATTGTCCAAAATGTCTCCAACAATAAAACACATGTAGAAATATGACATTCTCTAATAATATAACACTTTATACTTTACTTACATTTTGCTGATAACTGTTGTGTTTACTTCAGGACTTTTCCTTTTAATGGTGTATTTATGTATGTACTGTATATATCTTCCACCACTGGTTGCAGCCGTGCATCTCACACTCTACAGGTATTACCTTAATGTATTCTGAAGCATTTACACTGCCTATATTACATACATAATGCTATTAATTCTTGCTGAGTGTCTTATGCAAATTCCATCCACTCTTATCTCTGCGACTTCATTAATCTGTGGTTGCATCCATCCTGGCCTACTTCTTGATCAGGCTGTGGTTCAATACTCTTCATTAACTGAACCTTTTTCCAGGGAATATTCAATCTTAACGCGAGTCAGGTCAAGAAGGACCACACAGCCACGGATTCTGATTCTAATCATGTCGAGGAGGACAACATACACCCATACTTCTTTAATTGGCTCACATACCCATGTTGAGCAGGTGCTGATAACATCCCACATGTGCTGTTTTTCAGAAGTGCGTGGCTCTTCCCCGAGAGAAGCGAAGAGGGCAAGTAAATGGATAGTCCGCTCGAGATATCCTTTGAGTAATTTCCCCCTGTACGTTTGAGGCTTTTAAGATGCTTCATTTAGAGGACCCTTCCCCCCTCCCCACTCCACACATACACTATTATATAAAAAACATTATTAATATTCACCAGAAATTACTAAAGAGAGCAGGAGAGGGTTGCCACATCCAGATGGATGCCCCTTAAATCTGTCTTCAATTAGTCTCCACTAACTTACATCTTCCAGTTGAATTCTGATTAGCTGATCTGGCAATTTACTCAGCCTGGCTGGAGAGCACTTGGTCCCCCTCCTGAGTGCAACCTAGCTGCTTTTGAGTATTGTGAACCTTTGATCAGAGCCCCCTTATTACGTATAAAAGCCAGTACCATTAAATCCTGCATTGCCTCATCTCCTTGTCCATAGTACTTTCCCCTGTTCTGTACCAAAGATCATAGGCTCATGTAATGAAAAAAAAAATCCAGTGATATGAAAAAGTAAAGCAGATGATAATGCCTTTTAGTTAATATATCTCACATCTCTCCATTATGAACCTGTGGCCTGCGTTCCGTCTCTGTAGCTAGCTACTTCCCTCTTGTGGCCAACCAGGACACAGAGACGCTCACAGGTCAACATGTTCACTTTCCTCCTTCTTGCATCTTTTAAAGCAAAGGGAAAGAGATTAAAAATGTGTATAACACAACAACTACTGACATTCATCTTCAGTGCTGGCTACATGCTCCTTTACCCCCTCCACCACTTCTCCCCCCCGATCTCTGCAGAAAGTGGATCACCAGGGGAGCTAAACCCTGCCCATTAACATATAGAGTCTTTATTTAAATCCCATTCACTTTTCCATCCATTTAGAAGAGTAATGCCAGCAGGTTACAGTGATGGCATTGCGTGAGGCCCTGATTGAGCTTCAATTTGATCATTTTATCTGATTGTGAGGTAAACAGTATCATGATGGATAAGATCTCATTACAATAGGAAAGTGAGAGTTTAATTTCCTGTACATGTTCCATCTTTATTAATGTCAGAGGCAGCAGGTCGTCAATTGCATTACGGGGCCTTGATACTCCGGCGGGGCATCCTGCTTGACACAAACAAGGACAGCGAGCCAGTTTAGAGGGATTACATTTGGCACAATCCTACAGCCAATTTCGATTTGTTTTTGGCATTGCATCTCACAGTGTAAAAATTCTTTACAACTTTGGGTATAAAAATAGACGAGAAAGCATTAAGTGTTGGCCGTTAAATTAATCTACACAATTGTTGTCTCCTGGTATCTTGAGACGGCTGCCGGAGTGGCAAGAGACCAGCTGGTGTAGAAACAGCAAACTTGTTGTCTGTCAAGAAGGAAACTACAGAAGAAGACAGTGACTATTGCACCCTGACACCACCCATCCAGTTAAAAAAAAACTTCAATAATAAACCTGTCAACACTCCAATCTGAATACCCAGGAGCCACAACTGTCTCAACTCTCCTCCCCTGGCGATAGTCATCATCGTGGACACTCTCCTGAGAGACAGCATCTCATCTATCAGTCAGTCACACACACACACACACACACAGCCCCCTCATCACATCATCTCTATTTGTCCCATTATATCCTTAACACAGTCTAAAATACCTCTGCTCCTCCAGGAAGGGAACTGTGGAGGGTTGAGGTGTGTGTGTACACAAGTGTGTGCCATCAGTGGCTTCATTACGAGCGCCGGCTATTGCCTGTGCCTGTCGCTAAGACTCTGAGACAGCCTTGTTTGTTTGTTTCCCCGCTGTAATCCTCAGTTGAGGTTTGACGTGCAGCATGGAGCCTGTGCTGTGTTACCCACAGGCCTCTGGGAGCTGCAGCGCCGCGGCACGGACCAGGAAAAGAGAGAGAGGGAGGCACAGGAGACTTACATCCCCTGCACCTGATCATTACCATGCTAAATTTATATTGATTGCTGTAGCTTAAGAGCTAAATGTGAGTTATTCCCCTGACGCGGCCCTCTGTGTAGGATCTGTGGTGGTGGGCTGCTGGTAATCCAGAGAAACCACAACATGTGCACTGTGTTTGGACATAGATATGGGAGCACACATTATACAGTGCCAGGGAGCATTTATGTAAACCTGACCACCCCTTCCAGCAGTGATTTTTAAATGATTGGTTGGATTTCATATTACATCCAATCCTGAGACGTGTATTGGGGGAGGGGTTATCCTGGAGGGGTGGGCAGCGCGGTGGTAGCTCTTCAAGACGTTCCTGCCCTTGCTCTGCTGGATAAAGTTGTGTGTTTGTGGTGTCTCTCCTCCTGCAGGCAGCTTTCATCACACATATGCATATGTGCTTGCCCTTGACATTATCATCAGCAGATTTGCGCTAAGGGGCCCCGAGGTAAGGTTGAAATACTGCTGAGGCTTCTGAGAGAGTGGCCTGCTTTAGAGAGAGTGTCCAAGGGCTAAATACGCACCCAGAGAGGCAGGCAGAGAAAGGGAAAAAGCTCAGTAACTGAACCTAACAGAGCGCCCCTCAGGGGACAGCAGTAATTAAACAGTGATTAAATTAAGGGGCAATGCGGGCAAAACGCAGACTGATTGACACTCTGCTGGCTCCTCTCTCTCTCTCCCTCTCTCTTCCTCTCCCCGTCTTCCTATCTCACTCGCTCTCTCTCTCTGCGGGTTCAGCTCTGTCGTGGAGCATTGCTTTCTATTGACCTCCAATTACTCACCCACTCTGAATTCTTCAAGGTCCAATTTTCGAAAAACTATTTTCTTAACTGTGTTAAAGGCATGGATCAGTGCACATTTGTTTCTGAAAAAGGCTGAGCTGCAGGACTGGAACATAGAAGTTGAGTTAAGGAAAAAAAAAAAACACTTAAATGCATAGTGTCTTCCAATACTATCAATGTTTACTTCAGATAAACTCACAATCACTCTAGCGTTGCGCCCGGAGTACTATCAGTCTTTACTATAGATAGACTCACAAAAGTACAATCACAAGAAGCTGCCAGTGATTTAGAAACCGTACTCATGCGGAATCCAAAGCGTGTCTCCTCTTTTTCGAGCCTGTAGCTGGGCAGCTTTAGAAGTGCCTTATCAAATACTCTCCTAGAGGGGGAAATACTATAAATTACCTTTGGTGACTCCTTAAACCCAAAGCAAATAGACAGACAGAAGAGCTGAGCAACAGCAATAAAACCAGCTTTAACAAAACAATCAGAAAAAGCAAGACACTGAAATTGCCTTCCTCCGAATCTGAAATTCTCTGCACGTTCCTGGCTTACCCTGCTTGCCACAGTGCCCCAGGTCCTCAGGCCCTTGTATAGATTTTTATAAACCAGGTCTTGTGCTTATAAAAATACGTACTGAGGGCCCTTAAACAATCTGTTAAGTCTTCTGATAGTGAAGAAGGCCCTCTTAGTGTGTAATACAAATTCAAATAGCGGTATGGAGATGGATTACGGGGCAGACAAAGAACAGGGGCCTACTTTAGAGGATGAGTTCAAGATGACAGGTATTGATTAAGTGCTCAATGAGAGCACGCCTATGAAAGGCCAGCCACCACACAGCTCATGAAAGAATCATATAGCTCATACACAAGGCGCTCAGCAAACATACAGGCTTGGAGTGTAGGCGTGAGCATATTCCAGCTTGTCATATCGCGCGCCAAATAGTTGACAAGCTGCTTGGTTTTCCGTGGTCTAAAGTCATTAAAAAATCATATCAAACTTTTCTTATGTATTTTGAAAGCCTATTAGTACCTATATGTGTGGTTAACTCTTGAAGGAAGCAGGCAGATGAGTGTGCTTTCGTGGATGTGGCTTTTGCCCAGAAAGACAGAAATGATTCCTGATGCCAGAATCCATTATTCTTTGGTTTGAACAGCACAGTTTGACACCACACATTCCTTTACTCCTGACACTGGCATTGGAGGGAAAAGAGGAAGGATGTTCTCAAAGATAACATGTGAATTTAATTTCTTGGTGAAACAGCGGAACTGGAAGACTTAGCCCTCCCGAGCATAAATTGTGCAGTCGATGCGTGGTTGTCAGGGTTTGTGATGATGCCGTGCGAAGACAGCCGTAATCGCAACAGCACTGCCAGCCTGACCCACCTCATCATCCCTGACATTTAGCACAGCGCTGTTTCCCTCTCTCTCCCTTCCTCACAGTAAACAAATGTTTTAACCCTGATTTGTATCAGTGTAACCAGAGGACATGTGGTGACACAAAGTGTGGAAAACTTCTGAGGGAGGCTGAGAAAGGGAAGAGAAACACAAAGAAAGAGGGGGAAAGTGTGTAAATTGAGGATAAGGAGTGGGAAGAAAAGAGATAAAGATAGGGGGAAAGAAAAACAGAGTAAGAGGGGGAGACAGCAGAGCAGCAGGGAGAGAGATCGGGCCAGACTGCCACCTTACAGGGAGTTTCTGAGACTAATCTCTAAGGAAAGCTGTCAGGTCTCTGCAGACAGTGTTCTGATGGAAACTAGGCAATAAATGCTTCTTAAAGCCATCATAAATATGCAGCTTCCTGCCTAACAGTCACTGCTCAGACCCGGGTCCGAGCTCATTATCCTTCGCCTGTACTGGCAGGTGTGCGTGCCCCGCTGCAGGCACGATCACTAAAAGCCCCTTAACGTTAGCCTCTGTGGGATATGTGGCTCGCTTCTGGGACTCGAAAGCAGACTCATCAAACCAGACGGATTTTTTCCCTCCTTTTTCAAAAACATAAGCAGTGTTGAAAAAAATCTCTACTTGACTCGGTTAAATTTCAAACGCACTCAAACAAACCATAATTGTTCAATGAGCAGTAAGACTTTCAGAGTGAAAACCCAAACATTAAGTATGTATGGCTTCTATTTTTTCCATTACTGTATGGAACCATATGTGGTTTAAAGGTGGATCATATGAATAATCAAACAGCATGGAAACATCTCTAGTTGAATCAAATATGTCAGAAAGCAGCATTATACAGACCCATCACCCAAATATTTTCTATATACAATTTGAGATCCATGAATAGCATTGACAAGAGGCACATTTGACTTGATTACCTCTTGACATTTCCCTCCGTGAATGAAGGCAGCAGTAGATAAGGCAATCACTGCGCTGACATAGGTAAATAAATAAATATGCTCATTTATCCTGGTCTCCAGATAAAGACATAAGGGCACATAAACGCATGAATGGACAACGTCTCTCAGCAGCCGGCAGGTCTCTGCCTGCCTGCCTGTCTGTAGAGGCTGACAGTACAGCGGCGTGCCCTTCATTATCACCGGGTAATGCTCATCACAACGGCCGTGGCTTTTCTCCATAAAAACCCCAAGTCTCACTCACAATGAGAAATAGGGGAGATAAGGTGCAGGAGACCATTTCTCTTGACATTCACGACGGCAAACTCATCAGTCATGCTGTCAAAGGCACTGGTCCTGGCTAGTTTGGGATTTATGAGAAATAATGATGGGTCGAAAATAGCGGGTAAGGGCTTTGCTTTTACCTTTGGTTTGGGAGTGTTGTGTATTGAGGCACGCTCTGCATAAAACCCAATTTCTTTTGTCAGTGACCCTTGCACTGATATCACATCCAATCTCACCATGTTCAGGGGGTTTGGCTGGGCCTGTTTGAGTTGGCGCTGACATTTCCGCCTCACATGATAAAAGTGTACGGAGGCAATAAGTTTATTTAAAAGAGAGTGCATCACTATGAGCATTAAGAATGGGTGCCATTCCCTTTGATTCACTGAAGTAAGGGTCAAGGCCTCTGTGCTGTTAATCCTACTTAATTCATCTTAAAGGGATAGTTTGGATGTTTTGAAGTGGGGTTGTATGGGGTACTTATCCACAGTGCTACAGTATATGTAGGTTTTACAGTGAATAAAGTGAAAATATTCTAAATAAAATGTACAATTTAACTGATATTGATGTTTTTAAGTTGATTAAAATACATTTGCTGCTGCCCTCTTCCACAGCAGTACATTGGTCAGCTTCTATCCCAATGCTGGTGCCTGCTTCTCCGAACTGCCTGCTTCTAGCACTCACGTCATTATTTACACGTACAGTTTGTGATTGTAAAAAAGGTTGCAGTTTCTTTGAATTTAGGCTACAAAACCACTGATCTAGGCTTAGTGCGAAAAACTTCCTGGTTAGACGTTATAAAAGACAGTTTAATCAGTAAATAAATGGACTTTAATGCCGGAAGTGAAGTAGTTAGGAGGGTGATGTGAGCCATGGAAGTTACGTACAAAACAGAAGTTGCGTGACAAGTTGTTTACTTTTGTTTTCAGACAGGACACGAACCTCATTAAGGTGAAGTTTACCAGTTGTTTGACCCATCCACCTCCCCTCCCTCCTGCCGTCAACCACTACAACTACTACTACTCCGTGAGCAACATGGTGGCGGAGGACAGTCTAAAATGTAAATATGAGTTGTATTCTGCTGCCTGTACAAATACACCAAACTTGAGGAGTTTGGACAATAAGTTGTATGAAATACTTGCCAGTAGTGTAGTGGATGCAAAGCTATTAACGTACTTTCTGAGCTCAATCTGGCCAGTTCTGATCCTGGAACAGATAGTTCTGGCCAGCTGGCAGGGTCACAAAACTACAAGACTTCATTCCACAAAACTATATTTACACTAAAAGCTCACCCATTCCACCAGAAAAGAATGACCCTCCTGCCAATCAGAAGCTAATTTCACATTGCACTATTTTGTTTCTTGAAGAAGCCAGTAAATATAATGACAGCACATAGAAACATTACTATTCCCTGCATCCTGTACAGTGTACAGGTCGGCTGCAGCCAAAATCTCAAACTAGCCCTTTAAAAAAACCAAACAGCTCTGACTACCCTACATGAACATTGCCCTGTCCTCTCATGGACCTTATCAGAAAATGGCAAAACAACAATAATAGCATGTGTCAAAAACTCACATTCTCTTTTCAAGCCTGTGACAGGCAGTGACAGATGCTCCCAGTGCAATTCTTTTTGTAAACATTCAGGGACAACCTAGCATTCACGTCAGAGCAGTTATTGTGATGTACCACAAGGTCTATAAACTTAACGTAAATTATTAATTCCAAAGTCATTTGAAAGTGGATTGCTGCAAGGGCAACATGGCTGAATCATATAGCACAACTGCACGACTATAGATTATAGTCAGTAGGACTTTTAATGGGATCCCTATGGGACCTTACTGCGGGGATGTCCTCAAGCAGCAAATTATTAGTCAATTTCAGATTATCAAGTTTATTAATTACTATTCTTAATATATCTTAGTGCCAGGAGATATCGCCTAACTACCTAAAAGCTGCAAATGAAATGCTCGACATACATTTACATTAAATATATTAATGACATGCTAGATTGGCTGAGAGTGAAGCTCGCCTTTTCACTTTTCAGGATCCAAAATCAAGGCGCACCTGTTCAAATTCAAAGTGCAACATTGCTTAAAACCAAAGTGTGGTGAAATTACTGGACAGGAGAGTTTGGGGGCAATTTTGATTCAAGTATGTGAATGAGACCTCTCGAAGCTCAAGGGTACTCGGATCTGTGTGGAAATTAAGCCGTGAGATTGTAGCTGAGGGGACGGTGGATTGACAGCAACATTAGCCCCTCAGCACCTCTGCTGTACCACACTATGGCTCTGTAAAATAGATGGACAGGAATAGCAAATTAAATCTTCTTAATAGTAGCAAGGGATGTACAGTCAGGTTGGTTTGAACCTGCAGGAGTGTACAAGTGCTGATATGAAGGGTGGTGTTTTTAGTGGAATCAAATGAAGAGGCTCTGAAGTGTTTTGGTTAATGGGTCTACTCCAACCAACTTCATCCACAAGGCTCTGTCATATTTATATCAATTTGAAGCGAGCTCCTTCACAATGCCTTCTGGCCTATTCTTGAAAAAAGTTCAAAGGTCATGTTTCTATTCTTTGCTGTATTTGAATAGATTTATTTAATTCATTACAGACTTACTCAATGACAACAGAGTGAGAAAACACTCACAGCTCAGGCACTGAGAGCACTCTAAGCAGCTGTTTTTGTTGTGGCTTTGTTGATGGTTTTCTCGCTCTCACTGTTTTTTTTTTTCTCTCTCCAGGTTCAGCGACACAACATTGCTTTGCCACAAAGACTAACCTTAATGTAGACAAAGCCAAGTCGGCAAATCTTTGCACAAGCAACATGCATGCACGCACACAGTTTTAAAGGAAGGAGGTAGACAGAGGGAGCAAGGCGTTTTTCAATGCATTTAGATGAGACCTTTAACAAAGGTCCCTAATGCAGATATCAATGAACCAAGGGACTGGGCTATCGGAGCGAAATTGGCTGACGGAGGGATGTCACCCTTGTGCATGAAAAATGATGGATCCCATTTGTAAACTTCTCCTCCACCCCGCTGCCCCTCCTCTCCTCCTCCTCTCCTCCTCTACCCCCGCACACGGACACATGCATCCCCCCTTCATCACCCTTCTCCTCCACTGGTTATTAAACAAGGAAGCGAACCTATGACTTTTCTGACAAATAACAAGTGGTCTGGTAAAATTGGCACTTTACTGGCCATTTCATCCAACTGTCAGGGAGCCCACAGAGGACCCGCGAGACTTCAGTGATGACAGAATAGATTAACATCATGGACTTTGTTTTTCATCTTCCTTTCATTTTCCATACTCTTCTCCAAGGACATCAGCAAAATGAAACCAATATCTATGAAACCACAAACAAACAACTGCAGCTTTCAAAATATTAGATTTTGTGTGTTGGATTGGACAATCTACTGTTTCTCTCCATTCATGCTTCATTTGAGAGGCAAAGGCAAAACCTAAATCCATCTAATTCAGATGAACAGACTGCTGCATTACAACATGGCCTTTTTTTTGCACCCTGAAATAAAATAGATTTATGTTTCATATATAAAACCTTTCACTTTTTGAAAGCGTGGGGCGAAGGTCTGAATGCAAACATCACCACGGGCCATGCATAATACAACAACTTACAGAGCTTGCAGAAATCATGCTAAGCATATAAAGTGTGATAAGCAACCTAATATGCATACTGAGCATTTCTGAGGAAACAATGATATATTGCTAATCATCTTAGAATGAATTACTGCCTTTTAAAAAGCGGTGTGTTGAGTCAAAGGTGCTGAGGTTAATACAGGCAAACAGGCATCTCTGCTGGAAAATGAAAACTTCCCAGTGGAACACGATGGCCAGACTAAATGCTGACATTGTGTTTTTCCGTGATGGAGTGACTTTGGGGTTTGTGGTCTGCCAGTGTTCAAAGCTGTGCCTTGAGGGTAAGGGCTAAATTTGCTAAGTTAATCACATAATGAGGCCAATTAAACACGGGAGAACCCAGGTGAAATGGGAGCTGCCACAGAGCCTCCAACAAACGAGGCCCTGCTGATTCCCTCTCTGGACGGACGCTGGACGACCCAGTTTCAGCTCCGATAATCCTCTGCTAAGTATTCACTTCAACGCTTATACAGTTATTAATGTATGTACAGTGTACTGGACTGTGTGTCTGTACCGGGTGAACTCATTTAGCAAGAATCTGTACATTAACATCCAGGGTAGCCGGGATTAAGGCTGCGAATAATGATTATTTTCATTATCCATTAACGCCTGAAATTATGTTTTTAATTGAACATACTTTACTACTACATAATCTACTCTATAAATGTCAGAAAATATTTTTTAAAAATTCCCTCTGCAATCCTGAGTCCACAGTAATGTTTTAAGATTATTTTGTCAGACCAACAGTCTAGAACAAACAGATATTTATGTAATCTTATGAAGCATAGAAAGATTTTCAACTTGAAGAGATGAAATATGTGCAAAAGCCTATTTTCTCAATCATCTTCTACATGAACATGAAATAATCTGCCAATAATAATAATAATCTTTCAAAGTCATGTCTGATTTTTCTCCTTTTTTTTCTTTGGTGACATACACTGTACATAAGGATGTACAACATGACACATATTGCAAATGGGACATTGGCAACTACACGTTAAATACATTTTTCTCAGGAAGGTTTCTGTCATTTTAAGTGCTTCTAACCACAGTGATGTATGTTCAAGTGTTATTTTTTCCAATAAGCCTACTTTTTAATCAGATATTTAATGCTATTTAGTGCTTTAATCGATAATCCATCTTTATAGTTTAAAGTTGGTGCGCTTCAAACTTTTTTAAAAAACAGGCTTTACTTGGTTGGCCAAGGTACTACTGAAGATTTAGAAAGATCTAAATCAAAGGGTCTTTTTAACTGTTTTATGTTGACAGCTTGCAGTCATCTGGTTAGAGTTTTTTAGCTTCAAAAACTTGTGGTTGCCTATTTAGTCAAATAGTTAATCAACAAACAAATATTCAATAATTTAAACAGTTGTTAAATAATTTTATGCAGCACACAATGCTCAGAAAGAGCATTTCACAGCCTCTCTCTCAAACCTTTAACACCAGCCCCATTTCACCTGAACATTTGCTCAAATTTGTCAATATTGCCTGACACTGCACTCCTCCATCACAAACACACGCTCCCCCCTGATTATAACTGCGTGGAAGTGTTGTTGACGAGAGTATCTACATGTTGGAGTGCTCTTGGAGGGTCTATGGAAGGATAAATCACTCCAGCGGCAATTAGACTTCCCTGAGTGCTTCCTACATACCTGTAACTTCACAGGCGCAGCAGGCCCGAGGTCAAAGATTGCAAGGGTTATGCACTGAGCAAGATGAATGGTAGTGAAACAGTATATTCATGTGCCATCCTCTAACACATAAGAGTGCTAAGAGCTCTATAATCTTGGAGTGCCGCCCGCCTTCTAAAGCATTTTTTCTCACGTACAGTTCGAAGGGTTGAAGCATTATGACTCCTTCTTTTATAATACAGAAATCTCTGCTATACCTGTTCATCGGCTGACAGCCTGTGGGTGTGCGGGTTCATTTTAAATGCAGAATAGAACTACTCAAGGAGAGAATATGTTGCTTGCAAGCTGTAGGGCGACCATAAATGAAAAGCTGTATCACTGTCACGGACACAACACAAAGCAATAAGGAACTGCAGAGAGAGAGCAGTGCATTAAAACATGAATACATGGGGAGATATATAGACACTAATGAAAGAATATTTCATCGCCATCAAGGGTTTATAAAAAGGCCCACCACTCTGCCCACCACGATCCACTAATCTGGATGTAGAGGATTTGCCCAGAGTAAGATGGACAAGGGAAATTAAGGCAGGCACATTTTTACCAGATCACATTGCGATGATTTGTTAATAAAATGCAAAGCGACAGGCTAGATGTGAGACAGCGACTAAAGCGCGGCCATGATTTAGACTTAATCCGTCATTATCCCGCCTTTGAAGTGACCTCGCTGTGCTTGTTCCCACTGTGACCCAGAAGCACACTCACAGCGTCTTCATTAGCCAGGATGAAACAGAGCCACAGCACACACGACTTTGATGTCCCGTCCTGCCCACACACACACACACACACAAACACACACACACATATACAGGCAGGACGCCTACTCACACATCACAGATATCCTTATCACTGACTACACCGAGGCATGGAAAAACATTATGGTTTTTAATCAATTATGGCTCTCACCTTTGGGGCAGCACATTCATTACATATGATAGGAGCAGCTAAGGGACAATATTCCAATTGCGTGCTGAGATTGAAATGAAAGAAATTGTATGGTTAGAGGGTAGACAAAGACTGCAATTTCGCACAGTTGAACATCCGCGGCTGGATTTACATATGTCCACACAAAAAGCCTATACTGCATGTGATTTCACTGATATAATTTATGTGTACCCAGTGATTTATCATCCTTAGATCACTGTGCAGAAATCAAGCACAGATCTCCTAAAGAGGACCATGCATGCTGCCAGTAAATGATAGCTGTTGTAAAAGTTTATCATGGCAATGAAATGGAACAAATCTATCAAAAGGCACAGGTTGCCATCATGCAAAACGATGCCCAATCAGAGGAAGTTATTTGGTAGGAGGTCGAAAAAGACTGAACACATGCAGAACATGCATGCAACAGCAGCTGTCTTTGTTAAAACACAATCCCAATACTTATATATTCCATATGAGAAGTGAAAGAGGCAGGTGGTATGGAGATGGTATTATTTAACAGGAAGTTTCATTCCATTAATCTAACTGATCAAAGAAGCTTTCCAGATGTGCTGGTAATTAATTATAACGTACATCAAAAGACGTCCAGAAGCAGCTGCCCAGTGTAAGCAGCTAAGCAGCAGGCTAAACAACAGTACAGATCGCTTAAGTGCTCGGCTGAATCTGTGTGAAACTATACATACCTACATTAACAGGTTAATCATGTGGGACACTATACCCTACTTTGAAGGGCTGTACAAGCATTAATTTAACAGGAAGCAACTAATTACTTTGTATTACTTTGTGGAGTAATGGTGTCCTGACCAGAGAACAAAGCCAGTGTATTTTAAGTCACTATCTATTGCCGAATGAGGCAACACCCAATGACAATCTCAGGCCGACAAAGGAACTGGCTGTCTGTGGCAACATTACTGGGAAAACATGACAAGTTGTGCACACCCAGCAGTGGTTGGTCGTACCAGGCTGGACCTAATACAAGAGACTCACTCTCCAACTCACTTGTGTGTGTAGGGTTGTTAAATTTTAACTATAGGTAAGCAAACAAAAAAAAGAGTGCTGACTACAAACAATGAAAGTGAGAACCAAAACAACACCTGCAATTACCTGCAATTAGGAGTTAATTTCATTAAGCACACTGTCAAGTCCCAACAAGTTGCATTTCTTTGCCCACAATTGGAGAAATCTTTTAAACTGGCCAAACCTTGTTGGTTTGATATGATTCATTTGGTGTAAAAATCTTTAAAGGATCAAAACCCTCAACTTTATTGACATTAAGATATGGTTGTCTGGAAATAAACACATCACAATGGCTCCATGAGTAAACGTCAACAAAATAAATGACTCACTATGTAAATTAATGTATGTATATTGATGCGTTCCTACAACAAAATGTGTGATCCTTAAAGAAAGAACCCATCTGTGTATTTGGCACACAGTCTGCTGGAGTCTCCTCCCTACAAAAAAGGTGTGAGCACCCATGCGGTTAGCTGCACAACACACATGTTTGCTGCGCAGTGTAGAAGTAGATTCTTCCCCAGGCAATGGCCCGTCAGGCCAGACAAGCAGGCCGGGTGTTAAAGTGTGAGCCGGGTACACAGAGTAACAACAGGGCCATCTGCCCTGGGAATGCACACATCCATCTTACTAAGGACAAGCCAGTCTGGGATGAGATAAAGGAAAGCAAGGGGGTGGAGAGGGAGAGAGACAGACAGAGGAAGTAAGAGGGGGACAGGAAAGGAAGCAGTGGGGAAGAAACTGAGAGAAAAACAAAGCTGTGCACATATATGTGTGTGAACAGTGTTGTGGTGGTGGGCAGGAGGTGCAAAGGAGCAAATGAGTGAAGACAAGGTGAGAGTAGACAGAAGGGAGCGCTTGGTATAACAGTAATCCAGACTGGTGGCACCATCTGCAGACAGTGAAGGCTGAACAAATTACATAAGAACAGTATGAGCGTTTTTTTTCTTCTCCCGATGCTGTGATCGTTAGCAGGCATACAAAAGCCTGGAGTGGACATTAACGCCTACAATACAAAACAATAGTTAGTTAAAGGTGAAACATTACTGTATGAAAGAGCAGAATGACTATAAAAGCTTAAAGTCTGGGTAAAGCAAAAATATATATATATGGTTTTCCACATCACAGAAAATGTGTGATTAAACACCCAGCCAAATTTGAATCAGAAAAAAATGTGGTTTTAAAACAGTGAAGTGTTCAGTGATCAGTATCCTCTGCTCTGAAACGCTGGGGGTGTGTCCGCTGAAGGTGCTGAAACCTGATATCTGATATCTGTCGTCACACATCAAATGTCTCTCTGTCTCTCTCAAAATGTTTCTGCCAAACAAACTACGCAGAGCAAATCTTGTTTTTCTGTTGAGACATTCTGCAGTGCAGAGATCTGGTCTAATGTCTCCCATTGTCTTTGGCATGGAGGTCCTTTCGACAACCCATAGACAAAAACGGTTTATTTATAGTTTAATGATTTAACTCCAAAATTAAGTCATATTCAGTTTTAGTGTCATGCTGGTATTCTGAATTTCAAAACAAAAGAAAAAGTAATTTTTTCAGCATGAGTGCTGCTATTTACCCTCTGTCTGAGATGCTCTGTTGTAATACCTGTCTCTTTAAGGCAGGGGAATGACTGTAACTAAATGTCTTTTTACAGTAAAAAGCTTCAGAACCAAAATCTACACAATAAACAACATCGACAACCATGATCACAGGTTTCTCTGACGTTAGCACGTAGCTACATACAGCAGTGGAATGACTGTACTAGCTTATGTCAGATTGAGCCGAGACTAGAAAAAAACAGTTGGAAACCGAGTGTTCAGAGCTGTTAGAAACCGAAGGTTTTTGACATTGACAGTTGACGTCACACTGTATTTATGATACAACATAAGGAAAAGCCTGATAGGTCCCCTTTAATAATCACATTTCATTACGTATTTGCAAAAACAGATTGCTGCTATCTTGGTACTATTTTATCAAGCATGACATCAGGAAGGTCAGTTGAGAGGACAGCAGTAAGTCTCGGCTCCCACCGTCATCCCTGCTTCATAACCATCTGGATATGACTGCAAACACTGCAGTCAGCAATCTGGGTGCAGTGATATCATCTAGCGTTCTCCATTTGTTTTTATTTTTAGACCATTTCCTCATCACTGTATAATCAGTATATATGGCCTCACTGATATCGCACTCTTCCCCCCCTCACTTTCACTCTCACTCTCTCTCTCTGACTCCACATTACCTTATCACACTGAGAGCTTTTAGCTGCGTGTGCTTCCAGCCATTAGCTTCAGACAGTGGGCAGCTACCAGGCTGGAACAGGGGGAGAGAGAGAGAGAGAGAGAGAGAGAGAGAGAGAGAGAGAGAGACGGAGGGAGGGAGGGGAAAGTGGCCTCCTGGTGGTTCTGGATGATGTCAGTGGCAAAAAGGTCTTTTTACAGCACCACCTGTCCATCTTGCCTGCGTGGAGGCTCGATACAGGTCTCAAGGCATGTGGAGCCCTCTGTATAAAATGACCTTCGACAATTTTCATTTCACTTACACAACATACAAAAGGCATTTTGTCCTATTCAGGCTGTGACTGTGAGTGCCCTATAAAAGTTCCATAACAGCCGACTATGTGCCCTTGAGCAAGGTACCGAACCTGAACTTGCTCAGCTGCACAAGAGCTGGATAGTTCTACAGACATTTGCTGTTTAAGAGGTGTTTGTGGTTAATTTAGCTGGATAAAAGCTTTTTAACACCAGCAATGAAATGAAATACAAGCAAAAATATGCAAACTTTCACACCAAGGCCCACACAGATAATTGCGATCTGTGCATTCCACTGGAAATTAAGGTTTCGCACGATCACACAATGATCGATTCATCATTGTCATTGTTGTTTCACTATAATAAACCCACGGTCCACACTTGAGACAGGCTTGTAACTCCAAGTGTGCAATATTGAGCGGAAAAGTTAAAAGATGGCTGCATTTTCTATGCATGGGGCCAAAGAATCATGCTACTGTAACAGGTGTAAATGCTAAACATCATTGCACTGGTTGTTAATCATTCACGACTGGACTGAAAAGAGTCTCAACATGTTTTTTATATGTTTATCGGGGGTGAACCAATACATCCATCTGGATTGTCAATTCACTAACAACAATAACAATAGGCTGACCCTTTATGTGAAGCTAAACTTTAGGTAATGCACTTGGAAATGCACGTTCTCTATACATTAGCTCGACAACAACATATATTTACCTTCTAAATTAGGCTTCTCACAGACACAATCTTTTAAACTATTTGACTAATCTTTCAGCTGGCTTCTGAAATTCACAAAAAAGGAAAAAAACAACAGGTTGTACTGCGATACAAACTCACTGGCCACTGTATTAGCTAGCAAGGTGTACCATCTGCTTCAACTGTGTGTTCAGAGATGGTCATCTGGAGACCTTGGTTGTAACGAGTGGTCATTTGAGTTACTGTTCATTCTCCTCTGACCTCTGGCATCAACAAGGCATCAAGGCTCACTGGATATTTTCTCTTTTTCTGACCATTCTCTGTAAACACTAGAGATGGTTGTTAGATCAGCAGTTTGTGAAAACTTAGACCAGCCTGTCTGGTACCACGTAAAAGTCACTTAAACCACCTTTCTTCCTCATTCTGATGCTCACTTTGAACTTCAGCAGCTCCTCTTCACCATATTTACATGTCTAAATGCACTGAGTTGACTCTTTTTTAAGGCGTATTACAGACACAAACAAGTTCAACTGCTATGCTTCCTCAGATGTTGCCTGAATGTTTTCGTTTTGGATTTGGTATCAATAGGAATATAAAGATAAGTGGGTTGAAATTTTTTAATTAATGTGTAATATATTTGCGAAAATGATTCATTACATAAAGACCATAAAGGTTTAAAAAAGAAAAGGCGTTGTGCATCAACTATTATTTTGAGTGCTGCACACTACAATCAATCATTTATAATCACTGCAATCATATCACAGCAAGGGAAGTGAATTAATAAGTGCCTGTTATTTCCAGTGAACTTTGTGGACCCCTGACTGAAACAAGACCTGAAACACTTTCTGCTCAAGCCTCCTCTCAGAGCAGAATAGCTGATTTGACATCACGTTGAGAACAATTGTTGGGCTGCTTACTGAAGCGTTTGAGCCGGTCAGAGTGCCCGCCATGTGAGACGACTGACGTGTTATTGACAGATGGCCAGGCTCCTGCCCTCCACAGGAGACTTCAAAACCAAACAACTGCTGGATACACCGAGGTGATCCTCACATCGATATCAATCAATTATTCACATATTTGTGCTGGCCCGCAAAAAGCAGCTCGACTGCATTTCACGAGTGCTAGACCGACATGCATTTTGTAGGAGGGAGCCCGGCTATTACCCTGCGTTTGATCCTACAGTTGTGGTGAACTAACTTTCACACTGTCACAGCGTGACACAGAGCTGCGATTAAGTGGGTCAACGATTCTTATTGTCTGCATTACAGCCATTAGCTTTTATGGAAGAATACATCATGTGCGCCTGTTCTATATTTGAAGTAACATGCAGAGAAGCCTGTTTTATTCATTTTCAAATATCTTTCAACACGAGGTCAAGCCTTAAACTTTTCTGCATACTAAGTGTACTTGAACTGAATACATAACTAGGGAGAAATATTTTTGTGTGGGCGCCTCAGTGATGCTGGAGAGGAAGAAGCAGCAGTAGCATTAGCACTGTAGTTATACAAGCAGATGTGTCTAGTGGCTCTGGCAGTACTTCTGGGAGATCTAGTTTATTATTCCTTGTTTAGTCAGCCTCTCTGGACTTCTTCCTTCAAGTGCCTCATATGAAGTATAAAGTAAAGCACGACTACGCTGTGTTTAATATGAGGTGCTTTGGTTTGCTTTAGTACATACCATCACACGCTCCCTCTCCCTCATGTTACACAGAAATATTAAAGCTGTGCCCCCAAGGTCAACGGCAATAGCCCTCGTTCTACCCATCACTGTGCCCTTGTGTTCTTCATAGCCACCACTATGAGAGGCCATGATTCATTCTTTTGATCCACTCCAATATCATTAAGTTATTAGTTGATTTCAGTGGATTTAATCAGCATAGTAATTCCTCTCCATGGGAAGATAAGTCTCTCTCAAGAGCAGTTACGCCGTTCACTATGCCTGCTGATTAGACACAAGCCCCCAAAATAATTCATCAGAAAACTGCAAAAAATAATTTATCAAAAGTGCTTCTCACAAAACCCGCTCAGGACCTTTGCTTCTTAATAATTAAACTCTGCAATTAGGCATCTTACCATGCACTCAGTGTGAGGCTCCATGTAATATTCATAACCATACATAATTATGCAATATATTCACTGAAATAAGAGGCCATATATTCACGGTGGGGCTGTCAAGAGGCAAGACATTTTTATTTGGTTTATAACACTGTTTCATCTTATACATGAGCAGCTGGCTTCTGGAGACAGAAGAGAACGAGGACGTCTGGTCCTTAGCAGTCTGACACTGTATTCTGGCTCTGACTCGTGGAGGAAAGAGAGAGGAGGAGAGAGAAATAAGCACTGCGAGGTGACACCCTCACCATGGGAAGCACTAATATCAAAGTCTATCTGCTGGACACAACAAAGACGTACCTTAGTGGGATCATACGCTGACCACAAACAACACAAGATGCAATGAAGAAAAGAGAGGCATTACATTAACATGTAGAGGAGACGGGGTGCTGTCTCGGGATGTATTGTATGATAAATTATACATAATGCTCATCCCACCATGGTGAAGAACTACAGAAAAAAATTGTCCCAAAGCCCTTGATGGTGCCTGAAGCAAATAAGCAACAGCAGCGGTCTACAGTGGACACACTGTGGACAAGGTTGGCTTTCATCTTGAGATGCAGTTCAAAGCTACGGGCTACGCACAGAACAAACTGGCAATCAAAGCTAATGTGTAACTGGGCAGTGGTGCACTTCACAGAGCCTGTCGTGTGGAGTGCAGCGGAGATCACACGCAGACGCCTCTCTCACATCACAATGGCTGATTTTCAGCACACGGTCTTATTATTTTTCACCATGTAAATGTAAAAGAAGAAGAAACTTATTGCTGTTGGGAGCTGCTGTCTTTTGAAGGCCTTTCATGACACGTATATGATGAATGAGAAGAAAAGCATACATTTACTGTAGTTAACAAAGGCTCCCATTCTCCCTCAGCTCAGCCATCCCCAAGGATACCATTTGCTCTACGAGGATGGGTGACTGAAGGAGAAGATAAATATGTATTCTGTATCATAAGACGTGTTGTAGTGGACTAACATCTACAGAGCATGTGATTACTTTAGTGTTGTAAATACATGGAGCTCTTTGTGGAGAGATTTCATAAGCACTTTATATCCACACCGAGTTCTGTGCTGCTCACAAGTTGTTATACTAATAACATGAAACATGCTGTATCCCCATATGGTGATGAGCACTGCTGTGCTCTATATGGAGCTCTAATACCCTCTGCATTGTGTTTTCTGCAGGGCTCTCTAGTCGTTTTTCCATTACAGTCGAAGCAATTTAAAGAAACATTTTGAAAATGTTTCCATCAACTGGTGGAGAGCGAATAAACAAAGCTGCATGAGTGTACATTCATCAGAAGATGGCAGTGAAATGTGCTGCTGGAGGCTAATCCATCAGTTAAAAGTAGAAGTAAAGAAAAAGAAAAAACAACAATAAAAAAAATGATTGGGCAACTTTTTAGTTCTTTTGTGTTTTCTGTGAGTTAAATGTTTGCTATGTTAGAACTTATTTAGAAAAACAATTTCTGTCTCCTGTTTGGGACATTAACTATTAAAAAAAAAGAAAGACTAAAAACACCTTAAAGGAGTGTAAAAAATCTGTATGCGCATTTTCTTTTTATTGATTTCTGGTTTTCCCAGCAACCTTTTCTCAGGCAAATTTTCGAAATGCGCATAGAAATGAGTTGATAGAAACATGACTTCTCACTGATACTGAGACTAATGCCTCTTTTATGTCGAGCACTTAGCTACTATAATGCTCACCTATCTGGAGGGAACACATTACACCTCTTTTAAAGTCTTTACATTTGTTTCCGGTCAATTGGTTTAAAATTGTTTTACTTTTTTTTCATGATCCTGCACCGCTATATATATACATCTTACATGATACCGGCATATTACGGGACCTGGTCCTTAGCCATGATGCTCCGAGCTGCTGGAACAGTCTGCCTGGGGTCTGAAAGTAGCTTGAAGTTATATTTGATATTTGATGTTATATTTATCTTATCTTCATCGTTATTTTATCTAGTCTGGCTTTTATCTTTTTTTATTTAATTATCTTTTATTATTTTGTAATTATTTTTCAATATTTATTTTATCTATTATCTCGCATGGATTGGTCTGTAATCGTCATTGTATTTATTTTTTTTTAGATTTTCCTTGTTCTGTTGTATTACCAACTTGTATTCTGTGAGGCACTTTGAACTGCACTAAGCAGTATGAAAGGTGCTATACAAATTAGTTGACTGATTTGAAATGACTAATTAAATAAAAAATCGATTATTTTTAGAT
>CAFUXE010000619.1:478747-497927 GCA_903364295.1 Serranus cabrilla
CAAGGATAAGAACTGGCCCACATATTGACATTTTGATGCAAAGCAGGTGGCAGGCAGGTTTGATTCTGTTAGAGATCACTTGCATTTCCTTTTCACATCCCACTTCCCTCCACTACGGCTCAGACTCTCCTGTTAAGCTTTGCATCTGTGTCACCTGCAGATTCACTGTGACAGCTAGGCAATGTGAGGCATGAATGATGCAGAATCATTCATAAACAGCAACAACAACATAATGTGATAGGGACAGAAAAACGAGTATGCGTTTCTGGAGTCTGTAAGCAATAATGTGCTGTGATTTATTTCAAATGCCCCCTGCAGTGTCCATTGATATTCTGCAGGGAAATCAGAGTCGGCACTAGATTGTATAAGGCTGCATCTCAACCTCTAGTGCTATGAGGGTGAGCATAATTGAAAGAGAATACATGTACGTAGGTAAAAATCATGCACACGTGTGTAAAAAAAAGTCTTGTCTGTTAGATAACTTTGCACATATGTCTGTGCATGTGTGTGTACTTGTGTACTTTTATGATGGCATGGATGACACGTGAGTGAGGCAGGGAGCCTGCTGTTAGCGCAGGATGCCGTGATTTCCTGGTGTGACACTGACAGGGCAAACCTCAGATTGAAGGGCAGACAGTGATAACCACGTGCAGGGATTCACATCCCGTTCCATTTAGTCACCTTTGGAATTTTCACAAGGAACAATTGAGGATGCCTTACCACCAAAGCCTATGTTTTGCAGGCAATTACAATGAAATTGCCTGAACCAGCTGAAAGGCATATTCCCCCAACAAAGGAGAAAGCCAAGTTCACATCATTGCTTTGGTTTGTGTTTTAACACTATGTTATCCCCCCCACAATCAAATGTGTATAGCACTTATTTTGTATTTTGTCAGATGTGTTCCCCTCTAGATCAATCAAATAAAAGTCGGACCATGCAATTCTACTTAGAATAAGACGTCATGTTGGGGGGAAAAAAATGGATTTTCATAGTAACAAGGTACATATCCCTCTCATTCTGTCTGAGTGCCTCCAAATTACAAACGACATGGGAAATATAAAGAGTAGTGAATAATCCCTGCTTCCCAGCATGGCACACCTTGATGTGCAGGTGACTTTAATACTAGAATAAGTCATCTGAGATTGGGGAGGCAAAAAAACCCACTCAACCAGATGGTCTCCATAAAGCATGGCGTAAAGCTCTCCCAGATGTTGAGAGGTGGTTGCGGATCCGGTGACATGCAATGTGCAGGAGGAACTGGTAATGCAGAGTGTATTAGTGGTCTCTTTATGGGTGCATTAGGTGCTGCGGAGGGGAACGCGGGGGCCGCCGTCACTGCTGCCACTGAGCTACTACCAAGCTTTATGCTTTGATGAACCTACCCTTGAAAAAGCGGGACACCCGTGACCGTATTCTGCGGAGCCTGGAACACACCGCCCTCCCTTTAGCCTCCTGGAAAACATAAATCAGTTTCTCATATCATCATCTAGTCATATTCAATGCATATGCAGCTCTAATCGGTAAATCTGTCAGCTTTCTTCCCTTTTAGTGATATATCAGATTCGTAATACTCTCCCACATATGCAGTAAATCTCTGACAAAGCCTGTGTTTCTTAACATTCAAAGACAAAGCTGCATGAAGCAGAGAAGTTCACTTGAAAACAGATAGAGCAAGTGGAGTCGCAGCTCAGTTTGGGATGTCTCTGCACCGAAAGCATCAGTGCATTCCAAAGTGTCATCTCTCTCCTTACCACTAAACAGCGGCCCAGACAGGAAACCAGAATAAATTTCCCCAGTTCATTGTCCCCGCTGAGGACTAGCAGAACATCTCAGTCTGATTAATGGCTGTACACTGTCTAATGAACAGTAATTGAATGGTATAATGCAGTAGGTCCTTAAAAGCCCAGAGGAGTCGTCTTCCTCTGCCTAGCTCTCTGGAAATGCAAGGCGGTGACATTGTCTAGAGTTGATTATAGTTGACCTTGCATGGGGAGAATAAGGCCTTTGAAATGGCTAACCTACGCTTCAGGGAATAGGAGCATGGAAAAACAGTTGAAAGACAAATGAAATGGACTGGCATTGGAAAAGGAAAGGAATGGATCAATGCTGCGCTCAATAATGATTCGATTTTTTATCACAAAATTCTTAAGAAGAGGAAGACAATTGATCAAACATCCCTAGTCGTATTGGCATTTCTAACAATATTAATTAAGAAAAAATGCTTAGCTCACCGGTTGATAAATCAGCCAATATTGTTAAATCAAAACAAATGATAGTTGTAAACACAATACCGCACCAGTGAGTACAAATCTACCCTTGTCCACATTTCCTCAAAGTGTATGACATCTACAACGTAGACAGAGTCCCCCCCTCATGAAATCAATCAACTCCTTAACAGAGTGCACTCTAAAGGAAAACCCAACCTTCAGAAAGCCCAACAAAAGTCAGTCAAGTGATTATAAGAAAAGCTTTGATAAATGTGCATCAGGATACAGCCCGCCATCCGTCGCTCCCTTCCACTGAGATAGTCTGCCTTCACTCCCAGCGGACATCTCCACTTGGCAGAGATGCTGAATCTCGTTATTCTTTATTTGGCCTGGACCACACAGGTCAATATCACACAACTGCAGCACCGGTGTTCTGTCTGTAAATGTATTCACTATTTAAATTCAATGCAATAAATCATTTAAGGCTTGGGCTGAAAATGTAATCATGTAATTGAGTTTGGTCATCAATATCTACTATATACATGCACATATACGCAGTGCACGAGGCATTTCACGAGCACATATGAACGCTGGAAATCTGTCTGAACTCAGCTCAAAGTATGAGTCATAGCAGTGCAGTTATCCCTCGTTATTATTCACAACGCTCTAAATGATGAGGTTGCCGACAATGAGACAGAGACAGTCTGTTTGGCCTCAGAGGGGAAAGAGAAGAGTATGCATCAATGGTGGTTAGACTTCGGCAGAAGTCTGGCATCAATTCTTCTGCTCTGATGACAGATTTTATGAAAATAATGGAAACATGAATAAAAAAACTTTTGTTAAAATAGAAGGTGCTCTGATGGAAAAAAGTACCCTTTATGTCAATTGCAACTTTTCATAGTCTAGTGTTAAATTAGTCAAATAAAAATGTATTGCTAAAACAATTTAGACAAATCTAGAGTAAACTGGATTCAAAGTGGATATATTATACTAATTTTTAGGTTCATACTTTATTTTGGGTTATACTAGAACATTTTTACATGCCTGTTCAAAATACACATTGTCTTTCTCAGATATATTACTACTAAAAAAGGAGGCGGTATGAATTTCAGTCAACTCTCGTGACGTTGAAACATTCCAGATGGCGATATGTCACAATTACCAAAGTAGCATGAAGATTAAAAATGATGTCCTTTCTTATACATTCTATATTCAATTATGTCTTTTGTATATGTGTATGTACATGTTTATGTGGCTAAAATAATACTGCCAAACCAAATCTAAATACATAAAAAAAACTAAAGTAAAACATAGGAAACAAACCAAAAATTGAAATTGAAATTGAAATTGAATAGTTAAAACAAAGATAACATTTAAATTATATGAAAATTCAAAACAATAGGAACCTTGGTTGGCACTCCAGGTACCCATATATAGCACTTACAACAGAAAAATCCTGTTTAAGATCTAAAGCTTCAGTACGATGTTTTCAATGGGAGAGATTGCAACAAAACCCAACCTTCTTCCTTATGTCAGTCTTCGTTAGCTCACAATTCAAAAAACTGCTTGGCAAGAGGATTATTGCAGAAAGTAGCTGACTCTGTACCAGCGATTATTATTATTATTTTCCATTATCTAATGGTCTTTCTCTGCAATCCATACCCAATCTGAATCAGCAACATTCATGTATGACTAAAAGTGATAAGTAATGAATTAAGGTATTGATGAGGTCTTTAGCCAGGGTCATAACTGGCCCCCAGAAGTCAATAATTACCTCGATAAGAATATCTTTATTGCAAAAGTGCAAACGGCAGCAAAACCATCACCACACCAAAACATTCCCCTATGGTGTAATTGCCACTGCTTGAAATTATAGTTTTCATTAAAACAAAATGTTCAAGGTTATTGATTGCTTAAATAAGACTCAATATCTTCTCATTTCAAAGCCGAATGAAATTGCTCGGAATAGTAATATCACCCAACTATTGTGCGCATTCATCACAGTTACACTGCTTCATATTGCTGTCCCTCGAGGATTATTAGAGCAAAATAAGTGTATTTAAATGAGTGTAATTTCTAGGAACCACAGCTCCATGCAAAAACATGTGTATACACAGCTCAGCCCTACTTCATCACTGTGAACCCACACAATCACCAGAGTAGAGGGCAGACATCAAATACAACCACATACTGTTAGGGGGCTCTACTTTGATCACAAATGCACACTTCTATACATTCTCAAGGCTGGATGCTGTGGTACATACAGCATCTGTCCAGCTCATCTCTGAGAACTCTATAGAATTTCTTATAGTACGAGCAAACATCAGACTGTTTCATTTTCCCCCAAAGAATATGTCCTAACCTGCTATCAATGAACTCTATTTTTGCGATGTTTTGCACATTATTCCATTATTAAGTTTTATTGTGTTTTAGATCAAAATCTGTTAATCTAAACCTAACGACTGGCTAGGTACCAACTAGATTAACTAGAACAGTCATTCTGACAGTGTCCAACTGTTCATTAACATCATTTATTATTGCCTAATTAGCCTATATAAAATATCACAGTGCGCAAATCCCTAAAAATATATAATTATAGCTGAGGAAATTATAAAAAATTCAAGAAAGTCCAATTAGCTATGAAAAAAATGACTAAGTCACAGCAGGAGCAATCACAAAAGCACTGCAACACTGGTTTCTAAATATTTGTATCACTTTGTTGGCCACATTTGGCTGTATGTTAGGGAGAGGTGTATTACTGCATAAAGTTACACCTGGGGCTCAGATGTTTTTAATTCTGTGTCTCCAGAATCGGTACTGTGCTCTGTGCTCTGCCTCTTAGCCCTACAGAAAGGCTGTGCTGGTAAATGCTCCGTGCACAACTCACAGAGAGAACCATGGAGACAGAAAACAGGTTATACACAAATTAGACAGAAGTACAGTTGCTGGAAGCTGGTCTGTGTGGCGCTCTTGCAATTATGGAAATGGTGATCACCATAATTGCTGGTTAGACCATTTTTGTGTGACCTAATCCTAAAGCAAATGAAAAAATTGGACATAATAACCAAGTAAAAATGAAGTAAAAGTGAAATAGTAACTACATGGAACTCATAATAAGGGCACTTACATCCTTCCTGGAACCTGAAGACAAAGACCTCTGCTGAAACAAGCTGTGTGAATCATGGAGGGAGGCCTTGCAGGGACTCGCAGAACAACTCCCATCCTCGTACTCTTCGTCAACTATCTTGGCCTCAACCTGCAGGGAGGGAGAAAACAAGATCCCCCTTGGCTTACACTGTACTGTACTGCTGTATTGATTTTGCTAAATATTTATATATTTATGCAACTTGTTCTAGTGAGCATTCGGGAGTTTTGTTCTGGGCAGAAAATAATGTTATGCTGTGCTAGAAGTGTGTTCTCGATTCTTTTTGAAACTGAAAAACACACAGAAGAGGAAAATGAGGAGAGGATGCTATAGCGGCTGACACTTTACCATCTAACCCAATTATGCTTGTTATGATGTTCAACAACTCTCATGCTTCTGTTTGTCTTCACTGACAACAAGCTCTAAAATTATGATGATTAAAATGATTACATTTAACCCTCTGAACAACAAGCAGGTTCAGGGCATTTTTTTTTATCACACGTGCTAAACATTAAGGACTATTTACATTTTTACAACCTCTACAAACCTGATTCCAAAAATGCTGGGTTGTTGCCTACTATGTAAAGAATACAGACGACAAAAATGTGCTATTATGTACAAAGACTGTTACATTTTACAATTTTATGCATTTCTTTTTTATTTTCTACACAATGAGCCAACTTTTGTGAAATCGGGCTTGTTCTTACAACCTCCCTTGTCCTCTCCTCTCTGCTCTGTGTAAACAGTCTGCAGCTCACTCATAGTTTCACATAACTTCTGACTCTTGGCCCCATCCAAGTCATTTATGGCTTTCCAGTTGCACTGAGGAGTTTAGAATTTAATGTTTTTTTACTGGATCTAGTTAGTGCAAAGTGTTTATGTTTTGCTAAATTTTTAAAAAAAGACGTATATAATAAAGTAATTTTGATGAAATATCACCATTATAAGCTTTGATTGGGTTACTTTTCTTAATGTAAGCGTTTGTAACACATGATTCGTTGATACATAAAACATGATTTTCAAACCCACCTGTGGGTTGTAGGGTTCAGAGGGTTAATTTAAATGGACCCACCACATGGCATAGTGGCCTATGTTTATCTATGGTGATGTGGATAACACTGTTTTTCAACTGAAATCAATTCTAACTTCCTGTCAGAGAAATAGGACCGAGCTGTTCAAAGGTTGTATGCTAAAGTCTGCATCAGGTTGCAGGGCTGCATGAGGTTGTGCTTTACCTGATCAATAGGCAGGTCCACCTTCAGCTGGCCGTCTTCCTGCACCTCCGCCGCTCCTGCCATCTCACTCCTTTTGTTTTGTGCATTGAACACGCTGCCCTCTGAGAAAAGTGATTAATCACAATTACCTCATCGGCTGGCAGTCACCGTCTCATTCTTCTGCACACTCACTCTCTCTCCCGCTCTATACCCCTCCATCCCTCACTGCCCTCTCCCTTTGCCTCTCCTGTTCAACTTCACAAGAGATCAATGTTGCTGTCAAGCCATTTATTTATTTAGAGTGGTCCCACGGACGAAAGGGCCACAGAAAGCCACAGCTGTCCTGCCACAAATATGGCCAGCCAGCGTGAACTTTCAGTCCGGGGTTAGTTCCTGACAGTGACAGGTTGCTCTTGATGCATGTGGGGAATAGCTTATAGAGCGACGTCACACTGTTTTTCCTTGTAAACAAACTCCTTTTTGTCTGTGGCTGCTGGACGGCGTGGAATGTGAATAATTAAACACACTATTGAGCTTGAATCTACTTCATTAGCCTTAAGTAATTTCATTTAAATAATAAATAACAAAGCATGGTAGATTAATCAGTGATAAGACAAAGGAACAATGTATAGGAAAAAAAATAGCTCAAAGAGGCAATTATACAGCTACAATCCACGTTCATTATGTTTTTCAGTCAGGCATTACACTTTTGGATCTCTTTCCAAACTCACTCCAGTTAGAAAAAGGCAAAATGTTTGAAGAAATCTGGTGCCAAATGCTCTGATCCCGGACCAGATGATGCTTGTGAACACTTCTCAGAGCTATCGCCAGTATGAAGGCTTCTAAAAGTGGATTTGAAGAAGAATTTCGTCTTTTTAAATCTTTGGCCTTTGATAATGCATTTTGTGGGAGGAAACCGTTGCAATAAGTATGATCAAGTGTCTGAAATGTAGCCAGGGAACTGCACTCTGGCCTCCCTATAAACAACAGCATCGCCATTAACACAACGGGAGAAAATCAAAAAGCCACTTCTATTCAAAGCAACTAAAAAGAACTTTTAACTGATTTTGAAACAGTTGCAATATTAGTTTGCATCCTGCAAAAACAGCTGTGAAAAATAACATTGTTTTACAGTACAGGAGGAGTCACTCAAGTTGTCTCACTGCATTACTGTGCACTCATGAAAACAACAACTACTGAATAATTGCATAGCAAACACCCAATCACTGTGCATTTATGATAAACACAATGTCACTTTTAAACAGCGCAAGTGCTGCAGTATTCAAACCGATCAATCTGAAGGAGTAATTTGTCACTTTTATGATCTTTCGTTGCCGTTATTTGTGATTAATAACTTATTACCGTTTTGATCCCCGCATCAGGAGAAAATTAGAGCATTTTGTTTCCCCCCACATAGTTAACAAGGCTTTCTGGATACATATTCAACAAAATGGCCTGATTGAATTCATCTATGATTTAAGCCCCCTTGACGGTGTTTGAAGTCTTGTTCTGTTTAATATTCACAGAAAAAGACTGGTGTTTCTTTCAAAGAGCAGGGAGCCTGGTTCTGTTTGGACTTAAAAGAGCAGGTTGAGAATCCAAAGAAAGCTCCTTCACCTGCCAAATGTTTTTTCTAGGTTTCCAACACACACTAACGCCTCGTCACATATACACACAGAGGAATGTATAACTGTGCCTATGCCTACATGTGCGCCCCAATGTTCAGTTGCACATGAATACTATACATATACATTTGTGTTTAGAAGCCAACTGGATTCTTCATATCATCTTAGAGAGAAAGGAGGTCTTTGAGTGGAAAAAAACATGAAGAGGACAGGGGAGCTGGAGAGAGAGAGACATGGAGAGAGAGATTTCGATAGAATTGCTCTGCTTACCCCCTGTCGAGAAGAGAACTGGGTTTCTGGACACCTGCCTCTGTTGTTTGGTTCTCTCCGGTTTGGCTTGTTTCTTCATCTGGCCCCTGGCTGTGTGCTCAAGGTCCTCTCCAAAGCCTGTGTGAGCAAACTACATGAAGAGACAAAAGAGAGGAGAAAACAGGGGCGCAGATTAAGGCGTATTTCCTCAGATTTCTCTGTGATTCATCATCGACTTTTTTTGCTGTTGTTTTGTAAAGAGGAAGAAGAAGAAAAAGACAAAACACATTGGGGGCAAAACTTGTTTCTTCTCTCTTTTCAGCGCTTTTTTACATTTTCCATTGACCTCAATTTTTCATGAGCTGATATGCTTTGTAGCTCCCCCGTGACTCCTACTGTATTGAATTCATCTGGTTCCAATACATCCCGTGCACAACCTATCAATCACTAGGGAGCGTGGCAAACTAATCATTTATTGATGAAATGGGGCAGCCATGAATTTCTAACTGCATTTGTCTTATTTATCAAGCCAGATCAAACAATGAAAATCCAAACAAGCTTAAAGGGAAAGGGAGGGAGTCGTAGGGAATAACTTATTCTTCAGCAGTAGACAGCAGAAGGTTATTGATGGAGAGGGGAGGAAAAAAAAGAGGCTTGGGACTTAGTTGCATGGTGGGAGAGGAGGAGAGAGAAAGAGAGAGAGAGAGAGAGCAGTGGGGAGAGTTCAGAGTGATGTTCAGACAGCAGGGTACACATCTGAATTAATGCTTCCACAAAAGGCAATTTTCTCCTCACAGGCTCCTCATCCCCTCTGTAGGTAGCAAGGTGAGGTATGTCTCCCTCACAGAGACGCAGACACAGAGAGCAGGATAGAGCAGACTTAATGTTTCTTTTCAGCTACAGTGCTCTTTACGGCAGCTGCCTGGCTGGATCCCTGGGCTGGCTCGGGGGATAGTGTAGTGATCTCAGGCTTCCACCAGAATACACTTCTGGCAATGGTGTTTGCAAGCTCACTAACATGGCCTCTGGGGAGCAGCCGCATTGTTTCTTCACTTGTTTGCTTTCTTTAATGCAAAGGCAAAGTCTGTTGATATTCTTTTGAATTTCTACAGCCGTTGGTGGGCCGAGGGAGAAAAATAAAACAACAAAAGAAGAGTGAAGTTTGCCTGGTATATTCAGCGAAAGGAGAGTTGAAACAGAGTTCACACTCCATCGCTGCAGTGTCCACATAACCACACAACATCAAAGACAGAAGAGCAGTGGCACAGTCGCAGTGGCAAGCTGTTAATTTTGTAACCTCAATTCATCTGTGAGTGATGTGAAACAACTTCGCCATAAAGTTCAAAATCAAAATGCATCTGGGCAATCAAAAATTGAACAGCTTGCTTTCCATGTTTACAGCCTGGTGGTGAGATGTAAATAGATCTTATTTAAATCAACAAAGTTAAATCAAGACTGTCTCACTCGGGGAGCGGAAAGCAGAGGACGAGGGGCGCCGCAGAGCCAGGAGAGTACAGTACAAGTAGCAGCACAACTGGAAACACAGCAGTGGAAAAGCTGAGGTCATCTCGCCTCTCGTTCTACATTACATATCTACAGTACCGTGTCCTGTGGGAGCAGACAACTGTGCGTATCTGGAGGCCCCAGAGAGAGAGACCAAGAGAGGGCTAGAGTTAGTGTGAAGGGGCTCAGGGGGACCACGCTGCAAATAATCTGTGGCCCTCTCAAGTGGCAGAGAACAGGAGTCAACAAGAGGACACAGTGATATGATAGCCAGGGGAAAACGGGGGTCCCAACCAATTGGACCCGACCAGCCTCCAGCCATGCTGGCTGTGGTATCAGTAGGAGTCACTCCCAGGGCCGGGTCCTCAGTGAGCAGACATGCTGGCAGCAGTGAAGGGGTATAGTTTTCCACGGGGCATTGCTACTTCCCCTCACCAATGACATCATCCAGAAACAGCAGAGAAATGGAGAGCAGCAGCAGCAAGTCATCGCTGATGTCAGGGAGTGCAGCTATTAAAAGGTTTAGTCAGCCTTTCTGGGCCATTTTCACAGGATGCTTCATACATGTGAAGCACAATTGCACCACTCATTATTATCCCTATAATATGAAAGTACTTTGCTTTGATGCACATCATTATTCTCTTTTTCTCTTTGCATTCCTCTCCCGCCTATTAATCTTCTCTTTATGCGACGTCTACCTCAAAAGTTTCTACCTCATCATGTCTGTGAACACCTAACTCAGCATATATGCCTGCACCCGATGGGAACATGGTGTGCTGGAGAGTTTCAATATTACACTCTGCAGAGCCGTCAGTTTTAGACTTCAGCGGGTGCTCCAGACCAGATGTCCCATTCAGCGGCGCAGAAACGCTCTGCCGCCGGAGCAGACAGGACAAGACAGGACAGGACACTGCTCACATCCAGCGAGAGCAAGGTTACATTTTACACAGCCTCAGTGGGCATGTTTAAAGGATCTTTTTACAGGCGTTTCAAACCAGACTGCTGTTGTTTTGTGAGGTCAAACTGAAATTAATGACGGACATGACCCCATAAATGTATGTGTAATCAGTAAGCTAAACAGCCGACAGATCAAGACAGAGCGGGCCATTTTTGTCACATGTATCTTTCCCCTCTGAAAGGTCCTTATTAACTGGTCAAATCATGTTTACAAATTCATGAGGGTTGAGCTGTGGAGGCAAAGGGAGTAAAATGCGGCAGCATCATGTCCATTGAATGACTAATACTACAATGAGGTGGGGGGGGATGCAAAACACAGCCATAGCTCTGTCTCTGTCTCCACCTCATGGTGCTGAGTGAAATAGCAAAGGCTCAGCAGTGTTGATTCACATTTTCAAAGACTGAACCTCAGTTCTGCAAAGTTTCATAATAGTGTGGCTTCCATATATTTGTTTTATGATTGAAAGATGTGAATAAGAAGAAGAAATTGTACAATTTACTTAACATATTCTAATATATTACTAATAAATATTCATTGTATTTCTGAATATAATGGTATTCAACCACAGATACAGCTAAAGATAAGGTGTGGGACATTTTTCTCCATCTGAAAAAAATTGGCATCTGCCACAGCATTGCCATCTTTCATGGTTAGAAAAATCAGATGTCAGACACATCTCTCACAGGGGGGCCCCCCATCTCCACCTCAACTTGCTGAGTGGGCATGTTCTCATCTTCACCGTGTGATTTGGTGTTCATCTCGGGCCCACAGCAGCGCAATCCTCATATGGATTCAAAGCACTTCACTGTCTACTTAATCACAATACAAATTGTCCCGGTTCTGGTTTGAATAAGAGATTTTTTTTTTGTTTTCAGTCAGTGAAGTCCCCCTGGTGCATATGATCTGTCTATGAGGCTCACTGCACTTGATCAAGTGGGCCAGCCTTTCTCTGTGGGGATTACCCATCAAAGTGGAAAGCAAAGGTAACTCAATGCCTCCTGCAGACAGTGATTGATGATAGCGCTGTTTCATAACGAATTGCACCCCCACAACAAGTCTCACACGTGGGAAATGTTAATTGAAATGCTGTGTGTGCAAAGATACGCTTTCAACTGCGTAGTACCAAGGTGTTATGGCAATAAACCAGAGGGAATTTAGGGGGAACAAAATGTAACAATTGAGCATGTCGCGAGAAAGTGAACAACCAGATGGCAAACTGCACCCAACTCTAAAGCAATAGCACTCACCACATCTTTTGGATGTCTTGTCGTTTTAACAGCAGGCAGGATGTCTTGGCTGCAGGGAGGAAAAGAGAAAACAAAGTGACAGAATATTCTCTCTTTCCTTCTCAATGTAACTTCAGGATACAGTGTTTATTTAAAATCTGTACATAAGAAAACTATTAAACTGACCAAAAATCAGAGCATCATACCCTTTGATCATGTTTTCCTTGTTTAAATCCCTGCAGGGGTCATAGTGATCATACAGGAGAGGTTTAAACTTTTCTGCACCAACTGCAACATAGTACTGGTTGTTCTTCAGTTCAGTGGGACCGCTGACAGGACGTCCATCTAATGTGCAAAGCCTGGGAACACAAATAAAGAAATACCACAAATTGGACACCAGAAATGTTTTTTTTCAGCTATTCTTATACATATCAGTGTTTTGTATATCAAAAGAGACATATATGTCTAAAATATTGTGTGGTTAAACTTAATGTGAGCATATTTTTAAAAACCCATCAAAGCTGTGCTTTTCTTAACAAGCAGTTCTGGATAAACTCCTGTGATCACGTCACAACCAGACACGGTCCCAATCACTAATTAATTAGAAAAGTCCTTCTGCTCTGCTCATTTTTGCTGCAATGCTAATCATATTTCCACAATCTATATTGAATAAGCAGGGAGCAGCTGATAGTCTACACAGAATCAAGATTGAGAATTGGGACTGGTTAACTGTTGATTGGTTTCATTGCAAATCATTATAATATGTCCTCTTTAGAGGCAGGACCTATTTTCTTCACACAGAAAAACTCCAGACTGTACATGTGCTTGCCCTTAGTGGTAAATTAATAATTTAAAAGTAAAAAATCACCTGTACACAGCACCAGTGCGAAGACGCACTTTCTCTGTCACCATGGCTAAAACATTTTCCCAGCTTTTGAGAGTATACTTTGGGATCCGTATTCGAACTGCAGGAACCAAGACTTCTCCGTTGGTAAAGACACTATGACACAGAGAAGGAATGGAAATGGAAAAAAATTTATTTCTTTACCACATTACACAGAAAAGAATGCACTACTGTTTTCCATGCATGATCATTTTGTATCCAGCCTAAAATCAACACTCACTTGATAGTGCAAGACTCATCTTTAGTTTTTCCCCAGCGAGAAGAAGCTACTATTCTGCTGTGGACAACAGGTTGGATCTGAAAATTTCAAAAGTCAGAAAATTAATATGGCTCAGTGTCACTATTTGGTTCCAAATATTATATGAACCACTGTTAGGGGTCAGGGTTCAGGTTTAAGCCACCTGCAAGTCGATATCATACTAAAACTGTAACGATTAACTTAATAATTGATTGGACAATGACAGAAAAATGATCTCTACTAACACCAGGACAATTTTGATAACTGTTCAATCCTTAAAGTAATGTAAGTAGTCTTTAGCCTCTCATACAGAGAGTTTCTGCTTTTTTTTAAATTAAACTTAATATTTTTGGTTTTTGGACTGACAAAACAAGACAGTTGAAGCCATCTCCTTGGACTTTGAGAAACAAGGACGGACATTTTTGTTATTTTTTTTTTTTACATTTTATAGACAAAAAATTTAATAATTAACTGAGAAAACAATACACATATTAATCAATTGATAATTAAAATACTAACATGTATGACAAGTATGGTCACAAAGTACAGCTTCTGAACATAAAGTTTTGACTTAGTTTAACCATTTTCAGTATGACTCAAACATGACTCTTCTTACCAGTTCTTTTTTCTTTTTCGGGGGCTTCTTGGTTGTAATCCCACAATAGCTGGAAGGCATGAAATAATAAAAAATGTAAATGACTCAATCCCAAGCCTCTCGTGCTACATGTAAAACCTATTAAGATTTACAGGTGAAGGTCAGATAAAAAGTGCTCTATGGGTTATGCTTACTAACCTGCAAGAATACCAGAACATTAAGGTGCAACACTAGACTGCAATCCCACATTATATATATTTAAGAAACGTTTGCTCGAAATGTAGGTTATTATAACCCTAAAGCACTCAGGTAAATTAAATTTAAGACGATTGCCCCTCCTTGGTGCCCCTATATTTGATAAAAGTGCCATCATAGATGCCCCTGTGACAGATAAAACAAATGATAAAGTGTCCCCTAGGGTGCCTTTCCAGTTAAGAAAACAAGATGTGGTGAATAATGGGTGCTCTTATATGGACCAAACATGAAACAGTGCCTTCTAGAGTACCTGGGGGAAAAATGCCATATAAGTTGCAATACATGCTCACAAACTTGTAGGGTGTTGGTGTCCCATTGCATGCAGCTAGTGCCCTTTTTGTTTTTTCGCCCCTTAAGCAACCTTAGTCCACCCCTGTTTTAAGTACTATAGAGTACCAACTCAGCCAAATGTCCATCCAACAAAGGAAGCAAACTTTCCAGAACATCCCGCCTGCTGACCATTTAACGTTCGCTAGCTTACTCACTAGCCGAGATAAGTGCACCTTCTCAGGGCCCAGGATGGATCTTGTTCTCGGTTACAGTGACCTTCCCCCACACACCCAGACCAGACACACCTTACTCTATGCAGGGTACCTACTCCAGCTGTTTGAACTGCTCGTTTCCGGCTGCAACATAGACACTCCCATGCTTCAAGTAGTCCAAATGCTGAATTCTGTGGCCCTCTCTGGGAGTGTACAGCTTCCTCACAGCGCCAAACGGAGCCTCAATGCCTTTAGTCAGAGAGGTCAAAAAGTTGTCAAAGGTTGACAAATGTCGCGGATTCACAACTACTTTTCTTCCGGGAAAGAAAGCGTCTCCGTTTCTGTAAACAATGATTGTTTTGGTCGGTGGCAGGTCACCTCTCCCCGTGGCCGGCATACTGAACGTTAAGTTAGCTAACTGGCACAAACAAACAACAATAATGGCGCTTGGTGTCAAAAGTAAATGTGTCAGTGGCAGGCTCGCTGACTCTCCGGAGACGTAACTGGAGATAACATCTGATATGGAAACCAATTCTCCCACATGAGAGGTGTAGCATCCAGAAACCTATCCACCGGCTGTGTTGTTTGTCTTTTGTCTGGGCCGTTAGCTAACATAAGCGTTAATTTACTGTTTGATTCCAAAACTTTAGTGTCTCCAAGGCAACCGACAGGGCTCAAATCGTGCTAATATCATTGTACTGCTTCAAAATATTAAACGATAAATAACCAACAAACCACTTGTTATCATTAACATTATTATTATTATTACTTCACCATTGTATTTGTCCTTAAGCAACTGTATGCTGTGTGTAAAACTGTAAAACCCTGGGTACTGATAGGAGCAATTGATACACATCCATATGGACTAGAAAGTGGTATTCAGTTGGCATACATTTGACCCATTTAACCACCACAGGTTCTTATCACATTTACCAAAAACAGGTGACTTGTTAAGAGCAATCCCTATGCTTGTCTCTGCAAATGTTGACCTTTTTTTCTGTTTACTGAACATTAAAGCTATACAACTACAGTACGAAAATAATATTTCCATGGTTGATATAGCAGTGAATTTAACATCAGATGCAGGGTGTGTTTCTTTATTTTCATGCGCTGTAGCCATATCTCCCATTTGCAGGCCATTTTCACTACAGATTATCTGCCAGTCCAGTGTCAGACAGAGCTGTCCAAATTGTTTACCACAAACGTAACCAGAGATTGCACCAACAATGGCACCTAATTGGTTTATGCCAGACAACTCCTGGTCAATTAAATGCATAATTCATCTCAGCATTAATTATTCATTTCTTAAGGGACTGGTGCTGTGCTTTATTAGGAGAACTGCATCATGCATATTCAAATTTCTCTTCTTAGTGGGACTCAATAGGGTATCATCTCAGCTGGGATGCCCATCCTAAAAAACAATAGCAGCCAGGGCTGTAAGACAACTTCTATTAATCACACAACTAAACCGTAGAGGATTTTCAAAGATGAAAACGCCATTAACCTAAGGTACAGTGTGTAATGTCTTGTTTCTGTCATTCAGCAAACACTGTGCTGTCATATCGTTACCAAGTGTAATTAATTTATTATTTTAAACTCTACAGTGTTTAGAGAATATATTATGTTTTTAAATAATATACATGTCACAGCACAACTGTCAGTACTAATTCAACTCAGTATAATGTGTTAATCAAATGTAATGCATTGCTAAAGATGGCAATGCAGTATATTTGATGCAAATACATATCTTAAGATATCTATTTAGAAAGATATCTTAATGATTAGCAAACATAAATTACATTTTTAGCATTGATATCTACAGTATGAGCACACATCTACAAGCATAATATGCTGGTTTCACAAAAGTTTATTTTACAGATATAAAGCTCATGTTTAGATAATACAATTAATAAAGGCAGATTTTTTTTTACTGCTTCAGTTTAAGGGTCCTGGTGTTGTGCACACTGCCTCACTTTCACCCTGCAAAGGCTTACTACTGTCTATGACTAGGACACTTAAAAAGAACTGAGCCATCATTAGAGGTAATGTTACTCAGATAAATTCTCACAATGCAGTACTAGTTTTTATCCACTGGGTGGAGACTGTCTCACACTACTGGATTTGGTTCAGCTGCTGCACTGACCATTAACTTCATTAGGTCTACTTGTATAACCTAATGTGAGCCAGTCTAACCTCCATCCATAATTTCCGTCCATATGATAATAATAATGTTCACTTTGATTGACACTGTCAGAGTATTGTAAATTAAACTACAAAATATTATGGAGGTTGTAGTTTGTACTAGTGTTAAACTGGACTGCATTATATTAAGAGGTGTTTCTACTATTTTGGCTACACAATTTACATACGCGGGTGTGCCAGAATATTAGAAACACTTGTCAGTATAATGCACTGCAGTACACCACTGTGACCTCAATAATAAACATACAGAAGAATAATTACTTACCTTTCTAACAGTCAGAAAAATTTAAAAAAACTACCACCTTTGTGAGAGTAAAATTCATGGAACAGCTGTTGGATTAGATTGTATTACATTGTACTGGTGTACCTAATGAAGTGGGGTGTAAATGTAGTCAACTCACTGGCAGAAAATAACGCACCACTCTTTCTTTTTTCAAATCATCAGTGAACTTTTATTTCACAACAACTGCAACATAACTTAGAATATGAATCTGAATATAGAATGCATATTGCTTAACATTTGCATGATTAAAAGTGCTGTACTGGAAACAAGCCCTTTCATATTTTATGCACAAACTAAAGCCTTCTACATCTGCTTATTTATCTTGTTTGTTGATGTCCCTGTTGCAAATATTGCTCGGCAGATACTTTGCATATCATAAAAACTCAATACATTGCCTGGCATGCAGCTTAAATACTAAAATTGAGGGCGTACTTAAAAAAAGTTAAATTCTCACAAAACAACTAAAAGTCTGGTGTGAGTTAAGAAAATAAATAGCTTATAGGCTTGTGAGGAAAAGTAAAAAGAAAGTAGAAAATATACTAGTTTGCACAACTTGCATGTCATTTTGTCACCCTATTTACAGATAGAATAATACATATAACTTTTATTTCATTATATTGATTCATTCTCTTTAAAACAGACTGAGCTCAGAGACTGTCCTTGTCAAATTCACACACAAAATACATGGTCGGGTGGCACGCCACATCAGTCCACTCCCCGGACGCCACCATCTCCACACAGTCCTCATCATCATAGGCGTTGTTGGGCTCTCCCTTTCTCCATTTGCTGAAAGTGGTCATGGGAGACAGATCCACGTAGGTGAAAACACCCTCGCTGTTCAGGTCATGAATGCCAATGTAGACTCTGTTCAGGCCAGCCTCAGTTATGTACCCTGCCATGGCCGTGTTGGCTCCCTCATCCTTGGGCATGGCCAGGTGCCCTCCCCTCGTCTGACAGTAGCCCTCAGCGTCAGCGTAGCGTTTCTCCTCCTTCACCAACAGATACACCTTACTGTCTGTCTCTTTTATGCCAGCAACAGCTGCAGGGGAGGGCAGTGCTGAAAAATGAGCACTTGTATTTCTATAAATTTCACATTGACATGCCCAGCACTTGCAGTTCTATGAGTGAGGAAATAGCATGGGTACAACTAAAATGTTTTAAAAGAATGCTAAGATCATACCATTTTTAATGAATTTCAGTTCAGAGGAGAGCTGTGCCACAAGAATGTCCATTTCTCCAATCATCTTCCTCATTGGTGCGCACTCACAGGGAACACCTGATGAGGCAAAAATGTGAGGGAATATCACACGGCCATCTAACGTGGTTCTCAAATTTCAATAAATGTGTCCGTCTAATCCCGCAATAATCTGTTTGACAAACAGAATAACATGGTATAATATCTCACCTGGATCACCATTAGGGCCCCTTGGACCTGGATCCCCCATATCTCCCTTCATTCCTGAGATATCACATGGAATTATTCATGGTTATTTTATTTAAAACCACTTGTGAAGGACATTTCTGCCATTTCTGATTACCTTTCATCCCACTTGGGCCGACTTTTCCATAACGACCCATTATGCCTTTCTGACCTTTAAGCCCAGTTTGACCTGAAAACAGTGGATATGGCAGGAATGTTATATTACAATGCAATCTATAGAAAAAGCCATCTGTCTTAACCTCTGAAACTCTCCATGCATGCCGATGTGTTTGGCCAACATACAGGCTCAGTTTTAAAGCGACAGTGAAGAGTCATCATTGGTACAAACCACGCCATTATATCTTGTCAGGAAGGGGCTAAATCATGCTCCAAGGATAGTCTAAATTTTAGCAAGGGAAAAAACTGGCCTGCCTGTTTTCACGGTGGTCCCTTGACCTCTGACCTCAAGATATCTGAATGGAAATTGCCTTCGTATGTGAGAATGTTAGTCCCCATATTAGCTTTTAATTAGAGTGAGACTTGTTGTGCCCTCTAGGATAATCACAGCCTCATGAAACCTAACCACAAGAAGAAAAGTTTTTCATACTAATTCACATAGATTTTTCTATGGTGTTCCTCAGGGCTTTGGTGTCTTAATGTGATACTTTGGAGG
>CAFUXE010000619.1:501478-547341 GCA_903364295.1 Serranus cabrilla
TTTTTTTTTTTTTTAAATTACACCTTACAAAGTGTGACCGCTCTGCACATCTTTGTTCATTGCCCTGTTGTTGATGTCCAATGCATTTTCCATGTCCCTTTAGCCTGCTAGAGAACAGGAAACAAGAGGCAGGAAACAAGAGGCGTGTTTGTGCGTCCTGCTTTTACTCAGTGAACCAGTGTACATTCATTTGTGTGTACATTTATATTTCCTTATTGGTCTGTACTGTATGAGTCTGTGTTTCACAGGACATGTGACACCCTTCTGATTTGCATTGTCTTAATGTAACTGATCGCCAGCTTTTATTTGTTGTGCATGGATCTCATTCGAAGCGTCTCACCTCCCTGTCTGGATTAGGGTCAAATACTAAGAGGATTTAGGGCTGTAGAGTCAAAGTTTCTCCTGAGGCTCTGGTCTCTGTTTTGTTGAGAAGAGTCAGTGATATTTAAGGCCAGCACACTAAGTGATGTACCAGATTGTTTGGAGGCTTTCTTTGAAAGTAGCATTATAATTCCAAAGCTGTATATTACACAGACAGATGTGCTGTGTATGGAGTAGTGGCAGACTGCTCTTGGTGTATGACAAATATTGTAAGCATACATTTTGTCGTCATTATACGGTATATGGACTATTTCAATCATAGCAAAAGGTGGGTAGTCATTTAGGCCTTTGATGGTTGTGTAGTTACGTGTAGTTTTGGAGGCTGTTTCCTGTGTGGACACACTGTAATTAAACTTGGATTGAAGTATGGAAGTGTGGGAAAGCCTTGTAGTTATCAGGCATCTAACAAAGACAGTCTAGAAGATCCCCGTAGCCTTGATCTCACACTTGAAGGTTGAAGATAACAGAATGGGAAAGTAATCTTTATCCTCCCTCCTTCTGGCACATTTTTTTTTAAAACTCCTGCTTACGTTTAAATGTGTTTTTTTGATCTTCAAATAATCACCACTGCATATTTGTATATGGCATCCATGTAGAGTTAACAAAGTCTAAGTTTCGGAAACTTAGAAATGCGATCTTTTCACTTGTTGCAGCTAGCTGGAGTAACTATTGTGGAATGAGATTTGTGTATTGAGCATCCTGACAGTGGGAAGGCAGCAAGGTTCAAGTAGCTTCTAGTATCTCATCGAATAAAAAGTTGTTTGTCCTAGATTCGGCCTGAATTGCCCACCCAGGGCAAAAAAAAAGGATAACAGCAGGCTGTGTGTCTTAACGTATATTCACTAGCAGTGGAAGTAGTGATAGCATCCAGCCTGCTTTGCCCCATTAAGGATCCCTTACTTCAGATGCAAACCAGGTTTTCAGTCATTTAAACTTATGTAAATAACTTGATAAATAATTTATAATTGTGGGTATGGCACTGGCTAATGCTAACCACACAATTTCTAACATATCTCAGATGGTAACCACATTTTTTCCCATATTTGTTGCATTAGTGGAATTTATATATTGCTGTTAGATACAGAACTGGAGTGAAACAATGATGCATGTGTATTAGTGTGTTTACTTGTGCATATAACTGCATGGTAACTTACTTACTTAGAATATAATGGGACTAAATATGGCAACCATATTTTAAGTTTCTGCAGCCACAGTGGGTGCCTGTTTGCCAGCCTGGTAACCGCTTTTAAAAGTTCACAACCACTGTCCAACAGCTGGAGCTTAGATCTCCATTTTAATGGGTTGACCACCTGATCCTTGTGTTACAAAGTCCTCAAAGTGAGCGAGTGTGTGGAAGTTGCTGTTGAGAAATCTCTCTCGAAAAGCCAGATGTAAAGTAGGTGAACCGACCAGACATGGTGTGCTTGATAACAAAGCAGTAAAAGTGTGATTGTGTTTATCACATGCAAACGTCTGTCTCTTGCTTAGGGAGAAAAATGGTTGACAAGGTGTAATGCAACGCAAATGAATAATATATAAATAACATATTTCAGTTTCTTGTAAACAGAGCTGCATAATCACAAATACACTATAACTAAAATATTAATAAAACAAGGTCACTGTGGTCTCATTGGGTACAAAAAGATGGAAAAGTAATGTAGATGGCGGCCCCTCCCTGAGGTGGATCTGCCATTATGCTGAGCTGATGTACCTGATGAACTTTGAATCCTTGTTAAAGACTACATCAGCATTTTCCAGCACCTATCCTGTCTCACATTTAACCTCAATCCCTGAAGCTAATGGGATACTGAGGCATAATGTCAGCACTTTTACTTTTCAGAACTCTGTGCTTGTAGGATTAACTGTCAGGAATCTGTAATGACACACATGTGAAAATAAAGCTTTCACATTTTGTCCGCACAAGATTCCGGACAGAGGTTTTCCCCTTGATTGTACTTTGGATCTGCCAGAGTCCAACTGCTGCTGCCAATTACAGAATAAAAATGTGCAATTTTAATATACAGTTGAATGTAAAAAAGTTGTGCATTTTGAAGTTATGCCCTTATCTTAATTTGATTTCCAAATTCTACACAGAGGGTTGATACCTAAAAATACCATAGACTGTATTAAACATGGATGTAGTCTCTGTGAAGGCACCCATATTTTTCTGAAGAGTCACTATGAAGCCCAGTGTGGCAGATCAGGCTGTTTCCATCTAAGCAGTGCCTGACTCGTTCTAACGCTCAGCTAATCCAAAAATGGGCAAAGAGGTGGAGGGTCAGCTGAGGTGTGCTAAATGAAGCCTGTTTACTGAAACACGCAACCTGTGACGGCACCTGCCTGTCACTCATAATGGCCCTTAATTATGCATAACTTTTAGCCTTTCTATAATTTGAATAGGGGAGTTATATAAAAAAAAATCCTCCCTAAGGTTGTCACAAATGGGTAAATTAGCTAACCCGCTAAAGTTGGGAATTTTAACATAGGGGTCTATGGGGATGGACCTGCTTTTAGAGTTACACACAGCGTTCTGTTTTAAAACTGGCTAATAGGGTATGTGTTGCACAACTGTATTCATGCAGAGAGTTCTATATAAACTATACCCCAAAATGTCACAGTTTCATAGCAGTGTGTCAGGATTACCTGCTTCAGCTTGGTAACTGCACAGTCCAAAAATACACTGACAGGATCTGGATTGTTTATTTCAGGTCGCTTGGGGTAGTGTTGTCCTCTCGAGAGATTGCAGGACTCCCTCCAGTCGTGTCCCAGTGGAAAATCCTTCCTTATAAGATCAGTAGAAGGAATAACAGGTTAATGGGAGCGAAGCAGGCCGCGTCAGTGGGATGAGTTAAAAATCATTCTCATGTTTGTTTTAGTGTGGTTTCACTAAAGGTTCTTTTTTATCATAACCAACTAATTTGATATTAGTTTTTATATCAAGTAAAAGATTCTGTTTACAGACATAATATCTGTTACTAGTGAGACTCATAAGGAAATCCTGCCATGCAAATCAGGATCATCTACTCAGCTATAAAACAGATCAGTGACACTGCTTACCATCATGGGGGATGTATGTTTTCATAGTTGATAATTAACAGTGCTGACTTCAGCCGCTGTATCTCAGCTGTGAAGAAAAGGTGGAATACAAATGTGTTAATATACGAGCCTTTGGGAGCTGGAAATAGGACCAGCCTAGAAGCAAATTCAGCTTGTTTGAAGTGCTTCAGTAAAAAATGCAAAAATGTGTACTGTACTTTGCATATCTACTTTTCCTTTATTCATGTTGCCTCTCTTCCACTTTCCGTCTCTCCCTCTTTCCCAGTTGTGAAGTTGTGCTGGACTGGAGGTAAGCCATGGAGGATGGGAAGCCAGTGTGGGCGCCCCACCCCGCCGACGGGTTCCAGCTGGGGATGATCGTTGACATAGGAGCCGACACGCTCACCATAGAACCACTGAACCAGAAGGGCAAGGTGGGTCAACATACACAAACAGGCACATGCACACACCCAGGCTTTGTATTTACAGGCAAAGTGAGACTAACTGGGGAAATGGCACATACATTTATGTGTCCTAAATCCCAACAGGGTGCCCCCAACATACAAATGCATACATTAATAAGCTCATGTACAAGAATTACAAAGAAAATTAACAATACAGTGAAAGAGATGAAAACTTTTTTTTCTGTAATTTTGCTACAGCCTGTGTGAAGTGCGATTTTAGGCACAGAGGCGTTAACACAACAATGTGTAAAATGTGAGAAACACGAGAGACCACATGTACAGAGGCATGAATAAATAAAGAGCAGCAGCAGGTGCTCTGATAGTGTTGCCTAGAGGGAGAGCTGCTCATTAGGAGGTAAAGGCCACCTGTTACACCTGAGCCGTCACGTGTCCCCAGCAGGCAGGCCTCTGATGTTTACAACAGACATGTTCTCTACCTGTTGCCTCTGCATTTATTCTCACTACATCGATTGTATAGACATTTCTCACCTTTTTCTCACCATTTTGACTTGGTAAAGTAAGCAATTACTGCGAGCCATGCACAATAGTTAGGCTTTAATACTTGAACAGCTGCAGGGACAGCTACCTGTCTATTATTCATTGGTTTAGCTCTCTTGATCTTTTATTTAGAATAATTGTTCTTCTTTACAAGTCAGGTTTACAAGAAGGAGTTCTCTGCACTGCAAAAATGTAGACCTGACTCAAAAAACCTTGTTTTACATGGCAATGCCTACATGGCAAAGTTCGACATCTTCTTTTTTCAAAATAAATTACCTGTTACAAAAGACCTGCACAAAAAGGCTGGGTGATATGGCCAAAATATTCTGTCATGATATAGGTCATTTGATAGTATGATTTTTGCAAATGTAAATCTTCAATCTATATGAAATAACCACATGTAATCGCCGGTTTTTGTATACTCCATACTCTATCACTCAGTCAACAACATGCATAGGAAATGAGCAATTCTCTAACTCATAGCTAGTCAAAGTGTGGGGCAGTGGCAGCCCTCAGATACATTTTGCGGCCCCTGAACATTATGTTGAAATCATCTGCTGTCCATTTCCACACTTCAGTAGCTTACATTTAATACACTTCTCAGCTAATGTGTCAAACTGCATCTCAAGTTAGGAATGACGACTTGTAGAAAGATAATGGTTTCATTGCTTCTCTGTCATCACTACTAGTGCTGTTAGATGTTAAGTAATGTAAGCATTTCTATGGACAACTTATGACATATTTCTGTCACATTTCATCATATGAGCACCCCTGACATAACTTAAGATTGCACAAATGCAACAATATTTACATTTGTGCTACACTGAGTGGAGAAAATATGAATGAGTTTGAGTTCCCTGTAATTTGGAGTGGCTGTGAACTTTGAACGATGATCAGTTTACTGCAAGGCATAAACTCTGTCCCATTCAGTGAGGGAATGAAAGGACCATTGAGTGCCTTTTACTGCAGTGTGGAGCTCATTAGTGCCTCGGCTCGCTGCGCGACCCTCAGCTTGTCTGCCTCTTCTGCTTTGTCAATTTTATCGGTTAGACATTTCTCACATGGTCATTATTGTCCAGATTGAGCCAAAGTATTGTAGCAGGCACACAAAACAGATTCTGTTCATGCTTACAGCCTGTTTGCAGTAATAAACCATGCATCAGAGCACAGAGTGGGCCACATTCACAGTGTGATATAGGGAGTGTTTCGAACATTTTAAGAGAGCCAAAGAGTGTTTCTTAATGATTTATAGCGTAGGGAGAAACTAGGTCATTGTTGGCTTGTTGTAGCATCCGCCCACCATCAGTATATTCACTGGACCTATTCAAATGTTGAGAGTTTATTGTTTTTATTATTCAAATGACTTCAAATGGTTCCTACGAGATCAGTACAGAGCATCATCTCTTCTAAACCCCCCACACACACACACCACATACACTCGCTTACTCACTCAGGTGTTCAGATCCGGTTGCTCTCCCACCAAATTATTCATTATCCTGCCATGTCTCCCCTTGTTTCTCTCACAGCCGGCTTGTTCCATTGAGTTTATTTCCATTAACTCAGACTCTTAAACAATAGAGTGAGAATATCAGTAAGTAATTTAGCCTGGGAACATGTCGCACCAAACATCATTACTGTGATCTTTAACCATGATGAATGATTCATGTTTATGCATTCTCCCTTAGCTTTTTTATTACGCCTAATATGTCTCCCCCTTTTTTGGGTTGCTGACAAACATTTGTTTTGTGTCATGAGCTTTTGAAAGAACAGCAAATAATCGTGTACATGAAGTTGGGAGTGATACATCGAGACAGCGCCACTTGTAGCATGCCTGTTTCTGCTGGAAATGTTGTCATGTGAAGGTTATAATCATATAAAAAACATTTTCTGTTGCAGACCTTTCTGGCTCCCATGAGCCAAGTCTTCCCAGCAGAGGATGATGTCAACAAACATGTAGATGACAACTGTAAGTCAACACACAATTGGCTTTCAGTTTTTCATTTCAATCATCCTGTTATTATTAATAACAAGTTCTGCTTCACAAAAACTAATTTAATTTTGTCTCGTATTTTTTGTCCCCTGCCTCAGGTACCCTTATGTACCTGAATGAAGCCACTCTTCTCAACAACGTCAGAGTGCGGTACAACAAAGACCACATCTATGTAGGTTTGCTTCTCCATCTACACTACTCTGTGTTCGTTTAATACCTTTCTATGGACAATATGTGCTCTTGCAATAGATTAAAGTCGCTACTATCCAGTTGCTTCATAAGGAGATACAGTAACATGCTGGAAGACAGCAGGAGAGAGAGGATCCCTATCCCTGTTTCCCTGGGGGGAAAGTACCAGGTGGTAAAGAGGGAAGGGAAGCTAGAGAAGGGTCACAAAGTCAGACTGGCAAACCCAATCCTGATCCCAGTCGCTCACTTAGGAAATGAGTGACAGCTGGTAGATGGGAAAAGCAAGACAGGGAAAGAAGTTAAGGTGTGTCTCGGCAGCTTGTTTACGCCTCTGTTGTCCCTGATTATTTAATAATTAATGTGTATTTTTGCTCTTTATTAACTTTCTCTAAATGCAGTGATGCTGATCGTACCTGTATTCGTATCTCTTACAGACTTATGTAGCCAATATCTTGATAGCTGTGAATCCTTACTATGACATCCCCAAACTTTATGGCCCTGACGCCATCAAGTCGTACCGGGGGAAGTCACTGGGAACGCTGCCGCCCCATGTCTACGCTATAGGTGAGAGCTCACACCTCCTGATCTCTGACATGTATAACAACAAGATCAAGTAATACACTCATGTGTTATTGTAAAGGTACATTCTAAAGAGCCTTTGGTGTTAGTTTATTAAGGGGAATGTGTTTCTCCAATATTATTTCAGTGCCAGACGTTCCTATTCAGCTGTTTTGCTTGTTTGTTTTAGCCGACAAAGCCTACAGGGACATGAAGGTTCTCAAGATGAGCCAGTCCATCATAGTTTCAGGTGAATCTGGTGCTGGAAAGACTGAAAACACCAAGTTTGTTCTCAGGTACGAGCTCACATGAATCTTTCAGCATCTTCACACTTCTGATTGTGTGTTCACAGGATATGAAGGGGTGTAAAAAATGGAAATTTCAATTTGAATTCCAAACCAATATCACCACTGAGTTGGAAATGCAACATTAAAGTGGATATAGTTACTATTTCAACAAGAACAAATGTAGCTGCTTTGCATGGGAAAGCCATTGTAATAATCTTGGGTTTTAGTGACTATCTTTTTGTCTTTTAAACTATTTTATCTATTCATAATTGGTGAAGTCATGCAAATATCATCCCCCTCTGGCAGATATCTCACCACAACATATGGAAGTGGTCAGGATATTGACGAGAGAATTGTAGAAGGTAATGAATGCAATAACAAACCTGAAAGATCAACTACTCGTACCTATCAGTACTGTTTGTACTGCATGACAGCAGTGTGATTCTGATCTTCCTGTTTTTCCCATTCCAAATTACAGCAAATCCCCTTCTTGAGGCCTTTGGAAATGCAAAGACAGTCCGGAATAATAACAGCAGTCGCTTTGGGAAGTTTGTGGAAATCCACTTCAATGAGAAGGTAATAGATGATCGCTGATTATGATTTATATTTCATGAATTTCAAAGTCTGACTTTGAGACCTGATTCTTCTTTTCTGTTACCAGAATGCAGTTGTAGGTGGATTTGTCTCACATTACCTGCTGGAGAAGTCGAGGATTTGCATGCAGAGTAACGACGAGAGGAACTACCACATCTTCTACAGGCTGTGTGCCGGGGCGTCTGAGGACATAAAGAAGAAACTGCGTCTGGACTCTCCGGAAAGCTTCAGGGTCAGTGGGTTTAGATAGACAGCAGGGTCTGCAGCAACAGTGTTTCTCAGAAGAAGAACACATAAATGCATTTGTGAGCCAATATCATTCAGCTTTGCTGTTCCAATGTGAAAATCTTTTTTTTATTTAATTACATTTTTTTGTAATTAAAGGGACTGTACTATCTTTTTCTCTCACTATCCTGAGGTGCACATTGATTGATGTTCTATGGAAGCCCACTAGATGTCACAGAAGCTTATTTTTAGCGATGTCAGGAGGTCCTCCTTAGTGAAATCAGAATCCCCTCAGTGACAAAATATTTCTCTATTGAATTCTTCCCCTTTTGATTGCAATTATCAGCTCGGCAGGGGTAAAGTCAGAGAGCATAAAGGTGTTTACCTCAGCCTTTATTTTCTTCTACATGCTCTACAAAACAACGCTTAACGGAACAACAAGCAGCTCAAGCTGTTCCTTTAGATGTTTATCACAGTGTCATTATATCAGCTCCCTGAGGTGACACCCACATCAACAGAGGCAATTACTTCATGCAATTCACTACTAGTCAGCTGTGGAGCAATATTGGAAGACAACAAAGTGAATCTTTTAGATGATGAAAATCAATACAAATATCCCCACTAGGATTGCCACCACGAGTGCAATGCATTTATACTGTGTCTGGATTTAATTCATCAAAATACTGATTATGTTTGAATGTTTTTAAGCAGTTTTTTTTTCATTGCAGTACCTGAACCGAGGATGCACCAGATACTTTGCCAGTAAGGACTCTGATAAACAAATCATGCAGAACCGCAAGAGTCCTGAGGTAATGTCACTCTAACCCAGTACATTAGTATTTTGGTGTTACACCTGCCAGGATAACAAAGAATGCATTGTAATGCAACACTTCAGATTCTTCCTGTGCAATCAATTCTTGAGATTGACATACATTATTCCAGTAATGCTGAGTAAGCACTGACTGAAAGCACACCCCAGACACATATTCAAGGAAATCAGCTCCAAACTGGAACTGGTCAATAGAAATATTTCATGCCAAGAAATTAGTTCAGGTCTGTTGTATTTGTTGAATTATGTATGACATGAAAAAGAACCAGTGTCTGCAAAGCCTGCAGGAGATGTGTAATTAATATCATGAAACAATTAGGAGAATAAGTGTGACATGTTGCTCTCTCAGGGACTAATTATACATGTTCATTTCACTTCTTGTTTTCCAAGACAGAATAATATCTTCTTTTATGCTAATCAAAGTTTCAGGAAAATCAGGTGGGATAGCGGTAAACAAAAGAGGTGTTTTCGGTTTTCTATTAATGGATTTACTCATGGGTTTACTTAGCATTAAGAGAAGTGCAATGAGTGAAGGTTTGTTTTACCTTAGAGGCCAATCATAACATCTATTCTAATGTTAAAACCAAATTGATGGCTTTTTTTCAGAAGCAACTGGTGTTAGATTAGCTGTGCTTTGGTTTAATTGTCACCCTATAGTCCAGGATTCTACATGCCATGTATTAAATAATTCATTTTTTATTTCTTCTTGAATTGTCTGGTGATTAAAATGAGCTCTCATGTTAAATTCACCTTTTTTTTAAATTTATATCTTACATGCTCACTATGAGCTTAGAAAATATACCAATATACATGATTAATAACTGAGTGGTTGAAGCTGTGAGATTGTGAGCACACTGTGTGTTGATAATAACATGTTGCTAATGAAGTCATTGTACATGTGTCCATCCCTCCACGTGTCTGTGTAAAATAGGACAATAAGGTGATGTTTCTTTTCTTATCAGGGCTTTGTGCTGCCTGCTCTTTGTCCTCTATTTTCCTAAAGTAAACACTGAGACCCTCAGGTTTTACATGCTGCTGTTTGTAGTGCAAACAGGAAATAAGTGTGCATGCTTCCTCTTTGTCTGCATGTGTCTGCCAGGTTTGGGGTGGGGCTGGATGCTGCTCACATACGATACAATACAAAGGATGTTTGCTTAGTCAGCTTTTTTCAGTCATACAATACAAGGCTGAACAGTTATTGTAAATGTTTTCACAGATTGATAAAGAAAGTCACCACACAAATTAAAACAGTACAATTAAAGGGTTCTGTTCAAAATGATGTCTTATCCTACAGCATATCAGGAGTATACATACAGTCATAATTGTGCAGCCCTTGTTAATTACTAATTAAGTAATTGAAGTGTTCTTTTCACATTGCATGCCTGTTTTTTATTCTTTATCATCTTAGATATTAGTAGATATCACTGTACTGTACTATGTTTTTCTTGTCAGGTCATTTGTAAAAAATACTGTCTGAGAGCAGGCTTAGTTTATAGGATGGTGTGATTGCTGTGTGCTGCTGGTGGAGGCTCTTTCAACACAATAATGTAAAATGGTTTTCTTGGGTTAAAGGGTTAAGTTGCGGCTTTTATAGTTAAGGCTATTTGGTCACCTACAGTTCAATTCAAATCAGATTTACTCAATATGTATGCTTCATTAAATGACATTGCTAAAATACACTCATCAGCCACATTATTCGCTAGCAAGATGTACCAAATAAAGTGGCGGTTATTTGAGTTACTGTTACCTTTCTATCATCTCGAACCAGTCTGGCCATTCTCTCTGACCTCTGGGATTAACAAGGCATTTTGGCTCTTTGGATATTTTCTCTTTGCTGACCATTCTCTGTAAACCCTTTTTGTGTGAAAATCACAGTAGTTCAGCGGTTTGTGAAATAGTCAGACCAGCCTGTCTGGCACCATCAACCATGCAACGTTCATGGTCTCTTAAATCACTTGAACAGGTGTACCTAATAAAGTGGCCGGTGAGTGTAGTGGATAAAACGATAGCAATCCTCTTTTGAGTAAATCTGGATTTGAATTGAATTCTCACACATTGTCTGGTGCCTTTGTGATCTCTACTTTTGCTGACTCACCTGTGTGTTTATAGCACCTAAAGGTGGGCGCTTTGAAGGACCCTCTTCTTGACGACCAGGGTGACTTCAACAGAATGTGTGTGGCCATGAAGAAGATCGGGCTGGACGACACTGAGAAGCTGGACCTGTTCAGGGTGGTTGCTGGCGTTCTGCATCTGGGCAACATTGACTTTGAAGAAACGGGGAGTTCATCAGGTTAGATGACAAATATTCACATCATTTTACAAAAATCTATAAGACTGACAATAATTTAAAAGGTTTTCAAATATTTTTCTGAATGTAAATCTGCTGATAACAGCTAATCACTGTTCATATATCAAGGTTATGTTTTTTCAGCCTTTTTTTAATAAGTAGGGAACAAATGTGCTATAGTATTAGATCAACGTAAAACCTTGGAGGAAAAAAAATGGATGTGCTGTCCTTAGATGCCACTACCATTTAGTCTTAAATGGTGATAAAGAGAGCCTCTGTTTCCCTGGTAACCATGATATCTCTCTGTATATTTTTCTGACTCATACTTTCTCTTTGTGTCTTTACAATCAGTCTCTGTGGATTAAATAAGTATACTATAAAACTTTTCATGAGGGCAGTTTTGAAAAGTTTCTCCCTCACTTGTCATTTTTAAGTACATCCTGTACTTTACACCCACTAGAGCTGAATACAAGCTTTGTATCAGGCTGTTTGTATCACCATCTACAGCTACAAGATTTCACCCTTCATTCTCCTACCTTTGACTATAAGACACATTATTTCTGGTTAGCACCAATAATCTTTTGTAGCTGTGTCCCTATTGTGCCAGAATGTAGAATTTATGCCTGATACAAAAAGGAAATACATCACTTCAGAGCTTCTGATTGCTGTAGGATGATTCTCTCACCATGTGTTCCAGGTGGTTGCATCCTTAAGAACCAGTCAGGCCAGTCTCTGGAGTGCTGTGCTGATCTACTGGGTCTGGACAAGGATGATTTGCGTGTCAGCCTCACAACCAGGGTCATGCTCACTACAGCAGGGGGCGCCAAAGGAACAGTTATCAAGTAAGAACAACAGCACGTCGACGCTCTTCAAAGACCTGTGACTCTCTGCAACTTCTTTTGTTTTTGCTGGGAAAAAAATGATCCTCTTAGTTCCATCGGAGGTCACTGCCATAGTTAATGACTACTGTGTGTGAAGGCAGCAAATCCATGATAGGTCTGAAAATAGCTAATAATCCTCGACAGATTAACCAGCTAGAATTGAATTGACATGGACAGTGCTGTGCTAATTGGTACTATCCTACAATGTATTAAGGTGATCTTTATGGTGCAAGACGATGAGACTAAATCCTGACACTAAATTAAATATTTTATTTTTTGGTCTTATTATAAAGAGTATATGATAAATCTTTACTGTAGGCAAGTGCTTTGTGTCTTTTTCTAAAATAAAAAGACACATTAACACAAATAAAGAGGGATTTTGGGGATATTTTGCCCATGTAAACTGTACTCCTACATGATTGTGTGGTTATTCTTGCAGGTTAAGAAGAGAATGTGGTGCAGTGTTATTGTGTACTTTGGTGATGATGTGGTGTTTGAGTGATGGGGCCAGCTTTGAAAGATTAATATTTCAGGAGGGCCAGATGCTGGCCTGGCCTGGCCTGGAAGTGTTTTCTCCACATAAATAATGCAGTCTGTATCTGAGGAGGCAGGCGAGCATGGCTGCGGTACAGTAAAGGCCCGGTGTCTGGGGAGCAGGTGGAGCGAAGGGGGCCTGGCTTTGTCATTAAGCCCCAGACAGATCCACCCTTCCCCTGGGAGGTTGAGGGTTACAGAGGGGGTGGTGGGTGTGTTGGTATCAGGGATGTCTGAGTCTCTAACTAGTGAGCATTTGAAACATTGCAATGGATGAAAATGCCTGTCACTGAGATGAGTTGTAATGATCCTGTGTGCGTTTTGAGATGCATTAACTCATGCCTGATGGTGAAATTGAAAAAAGATGGCTACCTTAGCCTTGGCATAGGTGGATCATTCCTGTTTGTAATGGATGAGGTGGGGCAGGTGGAATATCAAAAGCCGAAGTGGGGAACTAACTGTCAAAGCAAAAGACAGCCCTTTTTATTTTAAATTCACCTGCTTCCCTGCTGGGACAGGTGAGTTGAACTCTGGGTCACTGTGCATCTGCACTTTGCCCATACAGTCAACCCCTCTAAATAATTAAAAAATAAATTGTGTTAAAGCGCCATTAGAGAGTAGAGCAGGGTTCAAGGTTCACGTTTTAGTTTTAATACCTCATCTTTGGCTCAGAATCCCTCATTTGAAAATGATTGCCTAGCCTGACTGTAAAGATCAAAAGGGGAACTATGCGGCAAAAAAAGTGTCACATCGAGACAGCTAAACTTTTGCTGCCACATGAAAATTGGGTTGATTAGGGGAAAAAATAAAAGAGAGAGGTTTAATAAGAGGCGAGCATGTCCCAGTTTCGGACTGCCTCTCACTGCCCCACTTTGTGTGTCCCTCCAGGGTGCCTCTAAAGGTGGAACAAGCAAACAATGCCCGCGATGCCCTGGCCAAGGCGGTGTACAGCCGCCTCTTCGATCATGTGGTCAAACGAGTCAACCAGTGTTTCCCCTTTGAGACTTCCTCCAACTTCATCGGGGTGTTGGACATCGCTGGCTTTGGTAACAGGATGCAGTTACTGTTAGAAGAGATGTTAGAGTTAAAATCAAACTTGAAAGAATGTTTAGATTTAGCCAAACATTACTGAAAATATGTGTTTCTGCAACTTCCCAGAGTGACTGCATTTTTCATTGGTTTGTTTAGAATTCAGTCTGCTAAAGAGCTACTTGTCTGTGCAGCATGTCTCTTAATATAAGTACCCTAATGCATGCACACACACTTCATTACCAGGGCTCTTGCTTGAGAATTAATTTCCCCCCCGACTGCATAATTAACACAGGCTTTACAAAAATGCTCATTTCGGAGAATTAATTGAAATATATGATTTTTTCTGCTTCTTCTGTTTTTTTTTCTTCTCTCCTCTCAGAGTATTTTGAACACAACAGCTTTGAGCAGTTCTGTATCAATTACTGCAATGAGAAACTGCAGCAGTTCTTCAACGAGCGTATTCTGAAAGAGGTGGGTGAGCAGCATGTGGATTAACGTGATTTGGTGTGGTTTATGTCTTTATCCCGGGAAACCTGCCATGTCATGTCACTCACAAGCCAAAGTCTTTCTCGAGCCAGGAGGAAGTGGTTGGCACAGTAAGCCGCTCTGACTTTCTCGTCTCTGTTTTACTTATATTTTCCCTCCGTCTCTCCTGTGCTTTCTCATTAGTATGCTAATTTCTCAAGGGACACGATGAGGCGTGTTTCTCTCCTGTGATCTCTTAACGTTATTCTATTCCAAGGTCTCCAATTAATACTTCACAATTCTGGCTTAAGCCTCCTCATCTGAAGCGTATATTGTCGGTTTCATGTTTTTTGTTTGCTTTTTGAGATGGATGGTGCTCTGAAGCCACCCAGAAAAATGTAAAGAAACTTATTATAAGGGTATTTCAGAATCTGTTTGTCGTTTGGATTTTTTTGATGTTTGGTCTTTTCTCTGCAGGAGCAAGAGCTGTATCAAAAGGAAGGCCTGGGAGTGAATGAGGTGCATTATGTTGACAACCAGGACTGCATAGGTAAGTCTATGTCAGCTTCTATCAAAGCACCCTGCTGATGCTCAAACTACTTCCCTGTGTGCAAAGCCACTTCTCAGAGGTTTGTTATTTCTCTGAAAAATGTCACTGCTGAAAATAAGAAAGTATGGAAACATGGAATTAGATTTTAGTGTTTCTCAGGTTGGATAAATAAACCCTCAGAGACGGTTCAGGAGCATCTTTGCCTACCTCTAATACATCAGTGTATAAAATATGATTAAAATAAAGTACAGAGTACATAAAGTCTGAGCAATGATGAGTCATGTATTGATGTGGTTATCAGCAAAGTAAACAAAGTATATTTTCTGTGTATAAAAACCCATACCTTTATGACTGCCTTCAGCATAGTTTCCATGGACACAGTAAATATACAAGGCTGCACAGATGTTTCCTGCTCATTTTTGGCTCTTATTGATAAAAGAGGCTAAAAATATGGAGGGAACAACAATATATTATTTATTCAATATGTCAAGGGAATATTCTTACCATAGGTAGAACCTGTAAGTTTGCTTCCTCTGTGCAGCAACATAATCATACAGTTGGATGTTCAAACCATTTATCCACATAATAAACATCTAGCTTCTGATGTCAAGTATGGTCTGAAAAATGTACAGGCAAGTCTGGAAACGTATGGGTCTTTGAAATGGAAAAGGTCAAAGGAACACTGCTTCTAAAGCTGATCAGATATTTGAGCGAGTCTCAGATGACCACACTCGAAGGTATGCATGTGTAGGAGGATGTGCTGTACCTTGGCTGATCTTCAGTGATCTTTAGATGTAAAAAAACAGGACCATCGAGTGACACTCAGGGACATCATTAAGATGAAGCGAAGGTCTTTGAGGGCTTGTGCTGCAAAACACAAACTGCGTTAGTCTGTCTAGCCCACACAGCACCAAAGTTTACTGAGGTTGGTTCAACTGTAACATCAGCTCACCCACATGGCATTCATTTGGGCCATTCCTTGTGCTCTGTGCTACACGTCAGAGCAGCGAAATACACCTGCCAGAGGGACAAAAATACCGACATCTCATTATCCGAGGAGATGGCATATCCATGTGTCTAAAGGGAGCAAGCGTAATGAGTATTTGTGGGTTTTATGGCGTCTTTTGTGCAACAGGAAGCCGGCCAAATAACACCCCCTTGTTTTTGTTGTGTCTCTTCTCGAGTGAATCCGCAAATTAATGGCACAGAGTAGTCAGTGTATCAAGGTGAAGCAGTTTGATTTGTATTTCAAAGGCTGTGATTATTCAGGTGCGAGGTTAACTGACAGCCGTGAATAACATTTATGACTTGCAAATGACCGTTTGGGTTGGCCATTAATTCACTCATCAATCTTCAGGATTTATGCACAGGTGCTTGTTCATGCAAATTTTTCCTGAGGTCCTTGGCTATTACATTATATTCCAAACAGCATGCTGCATGAATAATTCAGAAATATGGCTAAATGAGCATCCTGATGAACATGTTTTGTGCCTTGAATATTCACATCCAGAAACAGTAAACAGTGGAAATTTCCAATAAATGTCACATTCATAAACTGAGTGTTTAGTGCTTTTATAACTTCTGCATGATAATGACCACTGTGGTTCCCTCCAAGTAGGGTATTGTGTTTACTGGTGTCCTTAAAATGCCTGTAAGCATGATAAGAAGTTGCATTTCAGGTTTTTGTCATTATGTTGAATCTTAGTCTTTGGGGTATTACTTTTTCACAAGGTGCTTCCCCAAATTCCTCAAAATGATGTTGCTGATACACACATAATTGTTGTTTCCAGACCTAGTGGAGTCAAAGTTGGTGGGAGTCCTGGACATTTTGGATGAAGAGAACCGTCTCCCTCAGCCCAGCGACCAACACTTTGCACTGGCTGTTCACAGCAAACATAAAGACCACTTCAGACTGACGGTCAGATCTCTCAGCCCTCTCCCTCCCTCTCTCGTCTTTCACTATGTTTCCTATTCTCTCTCTCGCTCTCCTTCTGCTTTCTCTCTGGTATTCTGCTATTATTCTCTTTCTTTGTGCAGCAAGTTCTTTTGTGAGCCCAGGCAGCAATGTAACTGCACACTGCTTTTTGTCATTGTGGTCATTTTTACTCTGCCTGTTTGTAACAGCAGTTTTGTGACTGACGCACAGTCCCAGTCCCTCCCTCTGTCTCTGCTATTGTCGCCATTGTTCGTCACTCTGCCTGTATCTCTGCAAGCATGAAATCCTTTTAGAAATGTAGCCTTGACACCAATTCAAGCTTAAGATTAGAGTTGGCTGGCTGCAGCCACACTCTACTGCAGGGAGAGTTATTAATAAAATAAAGACTATTCTATACATTTAATAGGGTGAAAGACATTCATCTTAATCTAAAGTGCTTGAATATGCTGTAAGCTAACACTTCTGCTATACAATTTTTGCACTTTAAGGATCATTTATCATGGTTCCCCTCACTGATGAAGCTAATGGTGCTTAAAAATGCTTGGTTCCACTTTTTTTAAATCCTGAAGTATTTTTAATAGTTATTTAATGGATTTGGGGGGTTATTTGTTATACTATACAGATAAGAAAATGTGGTATTTAAAAAATATATGTGGTCTGCATACAGTTATGATTTCCTTGTAATTAATCATGTTAAATAACTGCTAATTAGCCTGTAAAGAATTTATAAGAATATGCTTGTATTTATTACATGATTTGGGGGTTTTATGCTGGATTCTTCTGCGCTTCATGGATCTAGATATTTCCTTCCACATACCAGCCCTCCTCATTCAATAGTGGTGTGGATAAACACGATTCCGCTGTGGAGGTGGTGATGGATAGGATTAGAGTGAAATCAATTTAAATGTGTTTTAGCTCGGCTATTAAATATGATTCGCATTCTCCCTCTCCCACTTAGGTTCCCAGGAAGTCGAAGCTGACCATTCACAGGAATCTGCGGGATGACGAGGGATTCATCATCAGGCACTTTGCCGGAGCAGTCTGCTATGAAACGGTAATTCTTAACACAGGTCTTATTTTATTGGCATGTTGGGGCCGGGTGGTATTCACAAAATCACAAAAATATTAGCATATGTTTCACCAAAGACCTCTATTTATAATGTGTTCCACATACTTAGCAGCTAATCGTTCCAGCTCTAACGGAGCTTGTTGGCCCAATACAAACATCACAAACATCACAAACATCACGATGCTGCAGGGAATGAGGCATCATTTGTTACAGTAGATTTTGTATTCTGTCCATCTGCATAAAAATCTCCTACTACATGAATGTGTGTCCACAGACTCGGTTTGTGGAGAAGAATAATGATGCCCTCCACATGTCCTTGGAGAGCTTAGTGTCTGAATCGAAAGACAAATTTGTTCGAGAGCTGTTTGAGAACTCAATCGCCAACAAGGACTCCAAACAGAAGGCGGGCAAGCTCGGCTTCATCAGTGTTGGCAACAAGTTCAAGGTCAGCGTTATCATTACTGTTTGATGTTTTTGATTGTTGGACAATGTCACTGAACTTAAATACAAATGAAGAAAACCTGCTCAGTTTTTCTAGATTTTAATTGATTTCATTGTCAAAGTTGACTTAAATTATTAAATTATTCAAATAGCTGTATTGAATTGTGTACACTTTTTAAAAACTGGATTGGTGAAAGACTAGGCGTGTTGCACAGTCCAAAATAAACACATAATATAATTTTATTTAATATTTGGTTGTCCAGGAAATTTGCGAACCTGCAATTATGTACAATGAACAAATTAGCTGTTTTTTTAATGTACGGTTTACTGTGTTTAAAGTGTTAAGTGATGTAAGATAGTTCACACTACTCTTTTATCCTTTTAGTTTTTTCAGTCTTTTCTAACTCTAATCTCTAGGAACTGTTCTGTAACTTTTCACCTTTCTACTCTTCTTCCCACCCCTCTTTCTCATACCTTTACCTGGTTCCCCTCTCTTAGATTTTCTCCAGTCTCCCACCTCTTTCCTCTGAGAAAACCTTCCTTGGTGGATAAAGCTGGATAAAGTCAGCTTGAGGTATAATAGAGAGGAGCTAGAAAAAACACAGAGAGAGAGAAAAAAAATAAGAGGAAGAAAGAACTAAACACTGCTTTCTCACAAAAGTGTGTTGAGAAAGAAGTACACAACTTTGAGCTTTATGTTTCAGCAGCAACCAAAGAAACCCAGCTCCAACCTCAGATTTGAGGGTTCTTTATCACTGATGTAGCTTCTGTGCTTTCATCACTAATGCACCAGACATTGACTCATGAACAAAGATGATGTATGTGATTCAAAAAGCCTTGAATAGCTTGAATGTGTTACATGGAGAGGAAATGTGGGACAAGTTGTCTTCATTTTCTACAGTAAGATGATACAGCAAAAAACATCAGTCAAAATAAGCAGTCCTTAAAATGTGATTAAAATATGGTAATTTAGCTTTTGAATGACATGCATTTAAACACAGACTGTGGAAAAGTTTTGTCTCAGTATTATTAGATTTCAATGCCAAAGTTGAATGAATCCTGTTCGTAGGGCTGTTTTGAGTCTATTGGCATACAAAAATGAGATGCGGAGTCCCCCAAAGCCCTATTGTTGGCCCACTTCTGTTTAATATTTACATAATCCCACAAATGCAAGTCATGCAATATAACAAATGATCTTATCATAATTGTGCAGATGGTACATTGATTTATGCAAATGGACCTATAAAAGCACTGAGTAGGTGCATTGAACAAACCAATGATCAGATGTGCTAAACTTGTCTTCAATGAAACAAAGATAAAACTGAAGTAGTCGCTTTTGAAGCCAATGAAAAATCTGCTCGTTAGAGATGATAAACCAGGCAGGAAATCTTGCAGTTTTGGACTGAGACGCTAACTCTAAATTAAGACAATTATCTGAATAGTTAGGATTTAAAGGAGTCATGTTTCAGGATTTAGGAAAATTTGTGTTTACCCTTATTCCACTACCATCATGCTGTCTTTATAAGTATTATAAGTATCTATGTATATGTATACAGAACTCAGTCAGATGAGGCGAGTGGATCACATCACTCTTTACACTTATTTGTTGTGTGTCAAAGTATCGGCTTTAAAATTCTGCTTTTGATTTCCACATTGAAATAGTTTCTGCTGCTCTGTTACAAACCCTCCACACCTGTCAGGGATCAGGTCCAAGACAGCGCTACTGTCTCCAACACAGAGAAACAGCATTTAGTTTTAATGCACCAAATATGTGCTACAAACTCCCAGGGAACATGAGGTCTGCTCCAACTTTTGGCTGTTTTGAATTAGGATTTAGACTCTGAACTGCATTTTATGAAATTATTTTGGGACCATTCTTTGACCGCATGCACTGTAATTTTCATTCTAGTGGTTAATCCGTTCTATTTTAACTTTCTTTTAATCCTTTTAAATCCTATATGTGTGTCTTTTCATGTCATCTTTTCTATTCCCTTGTGTTTCTTTTTTATCTTTTCTTGCTGTCTTTAACGTCTTATGTAAAGCACTTGTTTTTGAAACGTGCTATACAAATAAATCTGCCTTGGTTTGTCCTTGCATGACTGTTTACTCTGGATGCTCCATTCCTTTACCTGTGTCAAGGATGTGTGTCACTACTACTTCATTTAAAATGCCTGGGCTATATTCATCACAAACATTACAAACAAATCATTAAACATTTCACTCTGTCTGTCTGCACGCTCAGACCCAGCTGAACCTGCTGCTGGAGAAGCTTCGCAGTACTGTGAGTAATATGTTGTTTATATTTCTGTTTCAAAAATGTATTTTTGATTTCATGCTGAGAATCAATATGTACTTTTTAAATTGTGTGAGCATAGGGCTCCAGTTTCATCCGCTGTGTAAAACCTAACCTGAAGATGGTCAGCCACAAGTTTGAAGGAGCTCTGATTCTGTCACAGCTGCAGTGCTCAGGTAGGACCAAAACCAGCGTCTGCAAAAAGAATGAAAAGCCTTTGGTCTTTAAAACATACAGGAATATACAAATTTACATTTCTTCCCACTGCTTCCCACATCGCTTGCATTATGTGAAGCTGCAGTAAATGTAAACACCTTGGGAGGCATTTGACTTGTTCTATACAGTATTTCAGAGTTTATCCTTGTTTGGCAAAATGCACTAAACATTATGATGATGTTTTAGACAGTTTCCTTGTCACAAGTCTGTTATTTGCTACATGTTGCTATGAAAATAGTGCTTAATTATGCCATTAATGCACACTGCTACTGTGATTGAAGCATGAGTTAATATGATCCTGCAGCAGCCTTTGTGATTACATTAAAGGAACATTGTTCTTTCATGCAGCAACACTCTTCTGTAGATGTGAAACTATTCTCTCTGGCACACACACAGAAACACACACATTAGACATTGTTAAGGTACTTGTTAGAGATGAAACAGAATAGTCTGATGTATCTAAGCTAACAGATTTCAGCTGGCTTTCATTCACCGTGTACTATCCCTGTGTTATCTTCAATACATTTATTTTTCTTTGTTTCTGTGTTGATTAGGAATGGTGTCGGTGTTGGACCTGATGCAGGGCGGTTTCCCGTCCAGAGCCCCTTTCCATGAGCTCTACAACATGTATAAACAGTATATGCCAGACAAGCTCACACGGCTGAACCCGCGACTCTTCTGCAAGGTGGGATTAACATTTCTTTACAGGAGAAACATAAGGTGTACTGTTGTTTTAAGACTAATATTATTACCTTGTTTACAGTGAAGCCTAATTAGTTGTGTAAAAAAGCCTATGGCCACACTGACCCATTTGGGATTAACATACTGTAAACAGTTTAGTGCCCTACGTTCTTACCACAAATACAATTTTGCAGTGTCACTAAATGTGAAATTGTTCCTCTTCAGGCTTTGTTCAAAGCCCTGGGACTAAATGACAATGACTTCAAGTTTGGATTGACCAGAGTGTTCTTTCGCCCAGGAAAGGTACGGAGAAGTCAAAAGAAAAGATTTATAGGACTCTGCAAATATGTGGTCTGTGTAGTTATGTGTAATTTTGTGTCTTTTTGCATGCATCAGTTTGCTGAGTTCGACCAGATAATGAAGTCTGATCCAGACCACCTCGCAGAGCTGCTGAAGAAAGTCAACCAGTGGTTGGTGTGCAGCCGCTGGAAGAAGGTCCAGTGGTGCAGCCTGTCTGTCATCAAACGTGAGTTGAATGAGTTTTGCTTGTGATGTGTAACTCAAGCAGCCTCAATATGAGGAATCTGCAGTGTAGGTTAGGAATGATTTAGACTCTCTCTCTGTTTTGTCATTTCTCTAATGGTCTGATAATCAAACTGTTTAACTTTTTTATAGTTGCTTTGGGGATCATTTACCACACCTGGGGCCACATATATAAAACCCTGTGTATATATTTATGACTAAAACTGTTTGCACAAATAGATTGAAACATGCATACACATCTTTTTTATCAGCTTTATGAAGCTGCAGGTACGCCTAATTCCAATTTATAAATCCCCAGTCATTGAGGAACTGGGCCCACTTGCAAAAGCCTTATTTCCACAGCCACAGTTCAGCTTAAATGGATGTAAAAACCAGTGGTGGAAGAAATATTAAGTTACATATGTGGAGCAAAATTGATCTTAAGTGAGGGACCTGAGTAATGTACTTAGTTACATTCCACACTAAACACCCTCCCAACATCTATTCAAATATTTATATACCCGCTCCACCTCTAATTAGAGGTCTCATTAGATCAGTCAACGAGACATATGACAGTTTCCCTGATTGTTTTGCATCAGCGCGGTTCTCCAACAGAGCCGCTGTCATTACACACGTCTGTGGCTGTTTAGTGGCATCCGTCCCACTAACTCCTCCCATGTTTCTGCAAACCATTGTCACAGTAAAATCTTAATTATCATAATTATTAAATGTCAGAGGGATGATCAATCATATATTTATAGCACCCATGTAGAAACAGACTTTACAAACTGCTTTGCAATTCAGGATCAAATTAGCCATTAATTAAGTCATAAATGTGCCTTTGACATTTTACAGATGTAAAAATAACACAATCAATGACATTGGCAGGAAATCTAAAAAACAATGTTTACCATCTTTCAACTTATGTTCAATCTCACCCTGATCACTGGCAGCTTCTCAGCTGTGCTTGGTCTGCACACATCCTCTCTTCAAGACATCCGTCCTTTATAAATAGCAGTTTCTGTGTAGGGAACGGAATATAAAGAATATAAACATTTCTTTATGCATCTATCTAGCCCATGGTCACTGATTATGTTTTGCCTGGGTAATGTCGGTTTGTCTGTTAAATATTTTTTTTTACAATTTAGCACTGATACAATATATAGCCTGATGCACTATTTATGTGTCTGTGACACTCTTCAATATGCCCCCATATCCACATCACACAAGACTTCTACACAAAACCTGCAAATTAACACACACAAAAAAAGAATAATTATTTATTATATCATTTCTTACATATTTATTATATTTATGATTTTTGTTACTTAAGCTTTCCACTTTCTAGTGGAGTATGCAAAAGATGCGTTGTCAGTTTATTATATAGCTCTGATAGCTATACTAAATCATGTTTCACGCTTTTCTTTCCATTCTGACTATTGAAAGCAGCAGCCTCTAGCAATATGGAATAGCACTCGAACAGCAGTTCCTTGAACCATTACCCTCTGCCAAGTTATTGATTTCCACCATTTAACAAAGTGCAGGCGGGCTGCTGCTTATTTGTGTAAAAGCATCAAATTAAATTACATTAGAGTTATAGGAGAACACTGTCCCTGCTTGACCACACATTTCTTGCATAAATGATCTGAGGAAATGTATTTTCCAGGTCCTGGTCATTTATTTCCTTCAACACCTCACCTTATTCACACAGATACATTTGTGTGCGTGTGTTTGAGAGAGAGAGCACGTAAAGTGTATGTTTGATATTATGTTGCACTTATTTTGGGCCTGATCATTGTTACCCATTTTTGCCGTTGATATATGTATATTGATAGCTTTATAGCTGTATATGTATATTATAAGCTGCATAATTTTCATTTTCAGGTACATTTTCCTCATCAATATCTTAAATTTCCTTAAAAATAACATTATTTTTATATTGAACTCAGAGAGGACATTGCTGAACTAGTTCCATAGAATAACTTCAGTGAACACAGATGGGCATCTACAAAGTACAAGAGTTGTTTAGATGAATATGTGTGTCTCCTTTTGTCTTGGTATGCTGATTTTTTTCCTTATTAATGAGACATGACAGGCTATCACTATATGTTTTTTATACATATTTGTATAAAAATGTTCTCCCCATCTCCAACAGTTCGGAACAAGATGAGTTACAGAGCTCAGGCCTGCATTAAGATTCAGAAGACCGTCCGTATGTGGTTATGTAAGAAAAAGCATAAGCCACGGTGAGTCTCCTCCTGGACACACACACACATTCTCTCTGTCTTTCTGTTTGTCTGTGCCCTTTGCTTTCACCCTGTACTCTCTTGTGCGTTTTATTTAAACTGATTCACGCTTGGTGGGTTTTGATGGCTTTCCCATATTGTGCATTTAGGAGTTCAAATCAATCTAGAAAGTCATCTTTGGAGAAATTATGTTTCACTGTACTGCTTTGGGAAATACCACATGTCTCACCGTTTGGAAAAATGGCCCTTGTGGAAGCAGCCATCCAGATGATGGCTTTTCAACAATGTTTTTTTAGAATCAGATTTTCATTGTGATTGGCAGTGTGTGTATGGATGCATGAGGAAATGTTTTATCCCGGCACATACCCATTGTTCAATATGAAGGCTGTTATTCCCAACAGTAATTTATCTCTTTTTGGTAAAACTAAAAAATGGAAAACGATACCCAAGATATCCAAGGCCAATATACTTCAGAGTGAAACTGAATATGCAGTCAGGCTGCAGTTACGATGGGGATTTAAAATGCTCAATAATAGAGGCCATGGCTTTATGAATACAGAGTGGTACAGAGCTGTAACGGACTGGTGGCCTCCATCCTCACCTCCTTTATCCAAATTATAGTCAGGATGGGAGGAGAACAGATAAATTAGATCACAGCCACGCAGTGAGGACAACTCATGATCCCACACTAACCCACAACGTCACCAAACTCCTTTTGTTATTGTTTTGAATACAAGGAGAAAATTACAGATAGTGTGTTTAAGCTTCATAAACTGGAATTAGTTGGACATGTTTATGTGCAAGTTTACATTTTTCACTTGCCTCATAGCATCGATGGTATGGTGAAGGTTCGAAATCTGAAGAAACACATGGAGCGGTTCAATGAGGTGGTGAACGGGCTGAAGGAGGGCAAGCAGGAGATGGCCAAACAGGTCCAGGAGCTGGCTGCCTCTGTAGACGCTCTGTTAGCAAAGATAAAGGTGAGTCTGTGTTCACATCTTTCATATAACTCAAGCATTATTGCTCTGGTGCTTTTAGAGCTGCAGGTTTTCAGCCGCTTTGAGCATGATACAGTGTGAGCAATGAAACATTTTGCTGTTCTTTCTTGATATGTGTTTATCCGGGGAAGACTTTTCAGAGCACATACTTTGCTTTAAGCATGACTGCCTCAGATTTCTCCGGCTGTCTACATTCACACCTGTAGCCCCACCAGTCTGCTCCTGTTCTACACTATGCCCTTTTCTAAGTGTGCTGTGCCCTTTTCTCATTCTGTCTCTCAGAATCAATATTTTCAATCACCTCAGGATAAAAAGAAGAGCGAGGTGAAGAAGAAATCCTCTCCCCTCCAATAATATGATTTAGAGGGGCTGTTTTGCTAAATTATCAGACTTGGTTAGTGAAATCCCAGCTCTCCCTGTGCAATAAGAACCCGTCTTATTGGACCCTGTAGGTACGGCAAATCATTACCAACACATCCACATGCTGACATTTAGGCAATGACTTCCTGACAGTATTAGAAATTTTGTAGTATACAATCAACAGGTATGATTAGAGCGCTAATAGGCTCCTCACGTATCCGGATTGACACTGAAGCAGCTTTCTCTCCCCTCTTTACCTCTGTTAGCATATTAGCAGCCCCACAGTCGACACTCATGGTGTTCTGAATGCTTAGAAATTGCTCCTGGCACGGCGTCTCTGAATGAATAATGCATGAGATGCCAATAGCTGTCATTCAGACCTCCATACGTTTGGGACAAGACCTTGTCATCTTCCCTCCCTGTGTCACTGTTAGAGACTCACTCTAATGAATCTTCACAATACGCTGACCTCTTCTCCCCCTGCTGATTGTCTGACAAGTATAGTGGGGAATTGAGCACTGTGGCTGCAGCGTGCAAGTGACAGTCACAGTGTCAGTCAGTATCTCCCCTCGTTGCCACACAGGAAGGTTGTGCCATGGTTACGGTGAGTGTGTGCCGAGTCAGGCTGTAAGCGAACACGGTGTCATCTTTCGTTAACATTCCCTCCTCGGATTGGAAGTAAACAAAACTTTAGTCAAACAAATATAGAATAACACCTATTAATGATGGTGTTTAAGGCAGCTAATGGCTGTGGACTCCACTGAGGCTGAGCATTGACCGAATAGTTGGATAAAGAAATACAAAGTATTTTTTCCCATTAAACTTACATAGTAAAAATGAATTTTAGAACCCTAGAGGATGAATGGTATAAGATGTTCACAGTTATGGAAGGAGTTGTCTGGAAAATGTAAGCCTTCTATTTTTTTAACTTCAGAAGTCAAAAGCGGACACTCTCCACACAGAAACCATGCCGGCTGCTGTGTGGACTATTGGCCTCAGACCACCGACACAGAAGTTGGAGCTGCCAAAAGGTCTTGAAAGGGACCACAGCTGCATGATTAGTGGACAAAATATAATCGCCAACTAATTAATAAGTGATTAATGGTCAAAAAAAGACCCTCCTGCAAAAGAGCCTCTGAAATAAGGAATGTCCTGCTTTTGGGAAAACAACTGAACATCTTTGGGATTTGACTGACAAAACAAGACATTTAAAGAAATCAACTTGCACGTTGAGGAACTGGGAATTTCTTTTCAGACATTTTGTGAACGATTAATAGATTAATCACAAAAGTGATTGCCAAATTCTCCAATAGTTTGGACCTCTAAAAGGGTTTCTAGGGTATGAAAAGCCCTGGAGCTGCAAAGTACTATATTTTGGTATTCTGACCGAGGAAGCAGTACTGTAGTAACTAGAAAAGCACTCGGAGAGCGCAGACCTCCACCAAGGCAATAGAGACAGTTACACAATACCAAATTGCACACTTGAAGGAATATGAATAAGGAATGTATTTTGGGAGCACACTGACATTGAACTATTTTATCCACTAGATTGCAGCAGTTAGTGAAGGCAATATGGTCACTGACGCAAATTCAACCTCTGCATTTAACCCATCCTTATTTACACACAAGTCCTGACCTGTCAGTCCTGGGATTTTGTGTGAAATGACGACCTGCCACTCTGATCTTTCTCCTGACCCCTAGGCCAAAGTGATGACCCGGAAAGAGATCGACACAGAGTACCAAGGGCTGGTGAAACGCTCCGAGCAGCTGCTCTCCTCAATGCAAAAAAAGAAGCAGGAGGAGGAAGAGAGCGAGAGGCTGAAACACATCGAGGAGGAGATGGAGAAAGAGAGGAAGAGGAGGGACAAGGAAGAGCAACGACGCAAACAGGAGGAGGAGGAGAGAAGAATGTGAGGGGTTATATGAAGAAACATCTGTAAATTCAGTGGTTAAGGTTTTTGAAACTATCTGCTGCCTGTCAGTTTGAGTAACGCTTCCTTTTCCCCAAAATATTTCAGGAAATCAGAGATGGAGCTGAAGAGGAAGCAGGAAGAGGAGGATAGAAAAAAGAGAGAGGAGGAAGAGAAAGTCATGCAGGTTTGGACCATGCTAATGTTATTTCTCCACGGTCTATTTTTCTCTCCTGATGGCCCAGAAAATGAAAAATACCATTTATTAGGTTGAATGTCAAGTTCTACTGTAGGTACATTTTATTTCTATTTAAGTGCGCACGTTTATGAACTCAAGGCCCGCTGCAGTCTCTCCTAAGCTTCATGTTTACTCCCAGTAATGCAACCAGCCGTTACACCCCTGCAGAGACTGACATTATAATCATACTTGAGAAAGATTGTTTCCGGGGCTTAATCCTAATCCTAGACTGAGCTGGACCTTCATTGGGTCAGTTTTCTACGGCATAATGTGCAGTATTGTTTGTGGAAAATTAATCCTGTCACAGAAAGGTTTTTCTGCTGTTTCACAGTTTTAAAAATTAACTGAGTGAGACACGGAGTTTACCAGACAAACATTTTCCAGAGATTGGGTTTAGAATCATCAGAATTCAATCAAGTCATGGAATTAAGCTGTTTTGTAGAACGTGTGATTGTTTACAAAATAGCAATAGAGCTAAATGAACTAGTCAATTACCTGATTAGTAAATCAAAAAATCATTGGTTGAAGCTTCTGAAGCATTTGCTGGTTTCTTTAGACAGTAATGTTCACTTCACCTTGCACTCAACTGTTCATGAGCATTTTCACTGTAATCTGACCTTTAATAGACTAAAAGGTTGAATAATGAATCAATAAAGTAATCTTAACTGATAATGAAAATAAATTATAATCATTAGTTGAAGCCAAATGGCTGCAAACAAATCTGAGACTTCAGGATCAATTGTTACAGTACAATATAGGATGTTTCAGGAAAAAGTGGCTGCTTGTATCAGCATATTGGTAACTTGACCAAACATTCATTTCAAAATAGGTATTTCAGAATGAATCCTGTCATTGGATTAGCCCTTTACAGTCTCTTTTGTGCACCTAATTATTAATCATTTCAAGTATTTCAACCAAAAATAAATTAGTTTGGAACCCCAAAAAGTTGGTTCCAGTTGAAAATGAAGAAAAAACACATATTCATTACCTGGTGTTTGAACCATGATGACATCAGTGGTGTGTCAGATTCGGCAGGTTGGAGAGAGCTCGTTATAGTCTTCTACGTCTTCCTTTCATTAATAGTTGGTCCTTGCTTTTTGAATAAAAGGAGAAATCTGTAAAATAAAAGCAAAAGCATGCAGTTAGTCAATGCGATCCACCATACGGCTGCTTGTGCATTGTTAGATTCACCTGTACACCGTGAATCACCCGCTGTTAATGATGTATCTCTGGTTACGCTCAAAACTGGAGGCTGAAAGACTCCTGAAAGGAACTGATTGAAGAACCAGGGCTAATTTTGTGGAAGAGTTACTATGTTTTGTATCAGCCGCAGACTGAGTGAAGCGTCCATTTGGTCTCCCCCAGCAACAGCTGGGTCGTGACATTGGTCATGTTCCCAGCGGGCCGCCCAGAGGGCTGTGATTGATGATTTCACTTCCTGCTGAGCTACCTTATCCCTTTATCAAGTAAAGGTGATTTTCAATAACAAGCCTTTACTCTCATCTACACTTTGTCACCTTTATCCATCTCTGCCTGTCTCACTCACTCACATTTTATTTGTCACTTTGTGGATTAATTACTATGTTTTACTTTTCCTTTCTTTTTTTATCACTACACACACCTGGTCGTCCTCAATTTTGCCATCATGCCTCACCTTCCCCGACCACCCATTCATCCATCTGTTACATGAGCATCACGCTTCCTGTACACCTAAAGCCCTTTTTATTCACCCAAGGCCAGTTGGACATTTGCATGCTGTCATTTTTTCCTTCTTCTGGTTAGACAGTTGACACCAGGCTGTCATAAGCCACATGTCTCAGGAGACTCTGTGCAAAGTTTGTTTATCCACTGCTCAAAGGCTCAAAGCTGCAGCAGTAAACTTTCTAAGGGTGTCTGCTGTGACTTGGATGGCATTTTACTCTGTGTTCTTTGCTATTTTCTGCTGTGTCAAAGGTTAGTCTGGCACTGTATCTTTCTCCCTTCAAACTCTGTATCATGGTGTCTTTCAACCTAACCTTATTTATTGCTCACCATCCAGTCTTTGACTGCAGTATTTTTTTTTTCTTGAAAGAGAGCCACACTCAGCTGAAGACTTCCAGTATATTATCCCTGTCATTTAAAGGAGTTTAATTTGTGGATTTGTGAGCTGTTGTGTGTATTTTTTCCTGAACCTTCTTCGAAATGTAAGTGAGTCAATGCATCTCATGTGCCTCATCCTGCCAACAATGAAATTTGATTTGACTTTTTTGGAAAAGATGGTCAGATTCACTGGGACGGTGCCAACGGGAGATTTGGGGGTTTAGCATCAAATCTGTGTAATAAAGCTTTTGAGCAGTTGCTATTGAGCAGATCGTTTTTAATACTGAGGCCCTCACAGAGTAAAGTTTCGGTTCTCGTTCTTCACCCAGGCCATGTATCGCAGCCACTGATTGGACCATCCTACAGTATGAATAATATATTATGAACTGGAGAGGCATTCATATTTAAAGCTCCTCAGAGAAAAGTATCCATTGTGGACTTCATTAGTGGCTTTCTATAAGGAGATAGGATCTGAATATATGTATAGAATACAAAAACTGGCAGATCCTTTTTGACATATATTCAATTGGAAATTGTTCAAAGTAAAAAAAAAAAAAGATATTTTTGTTAATATACACTCTGAAATCTAAATTTGATGCATTTAAAAAAAATCTGGGTTGTATTTTTGTTGTATAATCAATAAAAACCTGTTAAGAATCTGTTTGAATCTGGGTCAAACATAAAAAAAAAATGTTTCTCCTGTTTGTTGTTGAATGTTTGTCTGTTGTATGCCCTGTTGTGTCTAGACAAATGAGCAGTAAAGCTTCATTAGCAGCTCTACAACCCGGATAAATATGTCTAATCAGGCTTGGGCACACAGCAGAGCTCTAATTGTTATGAAGAGTCTGGCACGCAGGGCAGCATCAGTATTTACACAGGGTCTCGGTTTTAGATTTTATAAAGTCATATTTAAAGCTGTTGTGTTCGTGTGTGTCTGTGCTGACAGGCGGAGCTGGAGGTTCAGCTGGCTCTGGAGCGTGAGGAGCAGGTCCAGCGTAGCACCATTCTGGAGCAGGAGAGAAGAGACAGAGAGCTGGCCATGAGAATCGCTCAGAGCGAGGCAGAGCTCATCACTGAGGAGGGGCAGATGGACCCAAGCCTTCGCAGGTATGGTATATGTGAACGCAGTGCACGCCGTTAATTTAAACTGCTTTGGTGCAGTATGCATTGCACAGTAAACAAGCAGTGTGAACAACAACCTCCAGGTTTAAGGAAGTGTCATTTAAACATTGTGTGTGTGTAACTGCATTTCTTCCTGCTGCTGTGTTTTCTCTCAGTGACGAGCCTTTTTCAGACCTCCCTATCTCTTCAACCTCAGCCAGAGCCATGTAAGGTTTCTAAAACCGTGTCCCGGGTCCCAGTGCACCTAACACCAGCAATAATCACTCACTCCCTTGCTGTCTGTCCTAGTCATAAATGTCTCCATTTTAAAATAGATGCAGGATTAAAGCAGCAATGCAAAGCCAATGAAACCAATCCTTTGATTTTAAGAAATCACCAGTCAGATTTAGATGTCTGTGGCATGAATCACAAGATATGCCATTCAGAGGATGATTATGTGTGATAATTTGCTTAGTCAAAAATGAAGATGGCACACCAAATCATATATGACAGGTGGATCAGAATGTGCAGAATGTGATTTCTGATTTCTCTCTGATCTTAATTGGCTCTGCATGTCTGTGTGTTTGTTGTAGGTCCTAACTCGCTTAGTTTCATGTACCTTTTATAATAAACCTCTTTAATTATATCAGTGGCTTTTATTTAGCTTTGTTATTAGAGCAAATAGTTGTTAGCGAATATGTAGTCCCTGACAACAACTCAAAGTATTTAAAGAGTGGGCTCGTTTTTTTGGAGCAAGAAGTGACCATATTTGGACATGGGTGGAGCTGGGGCAGATGAGTTAATTATGTTAGCTAGTTAGATCAGTCTTTTAGTAAAACCAAATTCGTTGTTAGGTGACCAAAATGTTCAAATTAACTTGTAAACCTATCACAGTGAAAAGGGTCAAATACAAAAACAGGGAAATTTACAGAGTGTGATTTGTTAGCGCCCTGTCAATCACAAGTTAGCCCCACCCTCAAGCGTATCCTGCTTTATTGTTTTACTCTAAATGTGACAATAATTTACAAAACGAACATCATGCTATATTGAAAAAGACTTGAAACTAGAGATTGAGACCATAAACTAATGTGGAAACTGTATACTGAGGTAATAGATCAAGTTAGCAGTAGGTTCATTTTCTCATTGACTTTTATACAATCAGAAGTTTAATGCAAACAGTGGAGTCGCCCCCTGCTGGCTATTAGAAAGAATGCAGTTTGAAGGCTATTTAATGTAACTTGCTCACTATCTGTGTTTAAACTGTTGCCTGTATAGTAGACACTAGACACACAGTGTAGTAAATAAGTGTTGAAAGTGGTTTTGAACACAGCCATCAATTCTCACCCAAATACAGTGTATCACAACTACCCACTTCATTCTCTGAAACCTTCACTATAATTTGACCCCCACAGTATAAGTGGAAGTGAATTTCCATGACCCCACTCTGTGTTAAAACCAGGAGAAGTTCCCTGAAAGCCTGCACCGCTCTTATCTGCAGGTCATGTGAGCACAAAATTACATTTGATCCAATAGCTGGTAATCTTGTCAGTGTTGGCTCGGACATCCCGGGGCCGAGTTTCTCCTACTATCCCTGTGAGTCAGCTGACTCCTAAACCAGAAGGAGATCTGTTGCAAGAAAGACGCTCTAAAGGTCACGTGGGTTACACGTGCACACCGCTGAGCTTAAACACATTAAAGCATGCATGCAGTAGCAGTGGACACACTGACTGGCGCTGCTGGCGCAGTAACTTGAGGGCCACGTCCCTCCTTGTGCCGACATACACTTCCTGTCAGCCCACTGCCAAACGCACGGCCCTGGCCATCGCTTCACTTCCACATCTTCTGTCCTGGCTGCAGCAGCACTGATTCACTGCCATCACACACTGTCTCAGCCAGACTGATGATAATCCTGAATCATCTTTCCAGTCAGTATGAATTATAAATGGTAATTGTAATCTGGCTGATGATTCGTAGATCACTAATCCTCTTCTCCGAGACATTAGCAGCTATGCCGACTGTAAATAGAGGAGGTAAATCCTTCGCATTATTGAATTAGCAGCCTCAACTCAGCAGGGAAGCTGGAGACACGGCTGACACGAGCTCAGACTCGCTGCAGCAGTTGTTTAAGTAGCTGCAGTTGGATTCATATACTACATTGCTGTATCATTTCACCTTTCAGTCATCTCACAATCCTGTTAAAATAAGCATGAAAAAAAAAATGCCAGCAGCTGTAAGCAGGCATCTGGCGAGTTGTAACATTAGAGGAGCTTTGCATCATTTTAAGTGGAGCTGAAACAGTAGGCAGCGATGATATGGACAAACTCTGCTCTTCAGCTCCCCTGCTGACCGGCCTCTAATGTGAATTTAATCGGCTGAGACAATGAGAAGGGCTTGAAAGAAGTGAGGCATCTAGTTTCATTTCTCACCGATGGCGGTGAACTTAATCAATCCTGTTTTCCTTTTAATATTCATGGATTTTTGTCTGCCATTGAAATTCCACATCACACCACGCTTGAAAATAATTAGATCCAGTTTAATACACAACAGAGGCTGAACTTAGTTTCTGAGCAGCTGTTTCTGCTTTTGTTTTTCTTAAAAATCGACACCTTACTGATCGTGAAACTTGAAATATATTCAGTGTGAAAAAAAAAAGAAACCTTTAAATCTTTCATCTGTGTTACCCCCACCTTATCACACTTACCTGTCTTCACACTCACCTTTTTTTTCTTCCTCTAAACCACACACACACGTTCATCTGCTCCGTTCTACAGGGGTCCTCAGGTGCAGGCAACCAAAGCTGCTGCTGGTGTGAAAAAGTATGACCTCAGCAAGTGGAAATATGCTGAGCTGCGAGATGTCATCAACACTTCCTGTGGTGAGAAATCCCAAACATGTTCAGCATGATGTCGCGTTTATCAACCAAAGGGAGTGTGTGCGCACTAAACCAGCCGTTACAAACACATCACGGTGGCAGAGCTCTTAGTGAAATGCATTATACTACATTTATTCCAAATTTATTTACAGTTTTCAGCCCCCACATTGAATTATTCAGGAGCAGCAGCTCAGGTTTTGGTGCTTTTGCTACGTTTTTCATCTGCACTCTGTCATCTTTGTCTCTGTATACACTCTGTACAGGCTGCAGCTGTACAGAGTGTGGGCATAGATGTCTGCCTGAAAAATCAAAAGAGCGATGTGAGGATGTTCCCACAGCTGCTGCGACTCATCAGCATGCGTTTTATTGGTGGAGAGAGGAAATTATCACCATTACTGCCCTTCCTAGTCGTTCCCAGCCAACCCTCTCCTCAGTGAGCATGAAAAGCAGATGCTTTTTTTGCTTTCACACTTGTCGATGCCTTTGTAATTCCCACTGTATACAGTACCCTGATCAGTGCGAGGGACTCTGATATTCCCTGTGGGATTCCAAGGACATCTGGCTAATTTGTGGAACCCATTTGCTTTGCTGGTTCTGATGGGTGATACCAAAAAACTGCATGTGAAGTCTAACTGATTATAGCCTTATGTTCACTAACAGCAATGTATGCTGTGAATGTTTTCTTTGTTTTCCATTATAGAGAAGAAAACACAGTGCCTGCCCTGAAACCCTTCATTATATTTGTGTATAAAGCTTAAAGGGATTCTTTGGATTTTTTGAAGTGAGGCTGTATGAGGTACTTATCCGCCCCAGTGTGGAAAAGTGGGCAGGAGTACTGACACGGAAGCTAAACAATGTACTGCTTTATTAGTTTAAGTTTATGCTTCATTTGAAATATGTTTAACACTTTGACTTGCTGTTAGGCAGTCCTGTTCAAGTTCTACTTAAATTACAAACATTACAGTGTGTTAACACTCTGGAGTTCTGGAAAGGGCGAATTTCTTCATGATGTCACAACATAAAAACAAAGCAGTATATATCCCTGCATCAACTTCCATGAAAAATTCTGCCAGTATTTGTAACCTTTGTTCAGGTTGCAAAATAACAAACGAATAAAACATTTAAAAAAAAAAAAAATCACTTCCAAATTTAGATTTCATGTTCCTTTGGGTTCAAAATGTTGATCCAGTTAGTCAAAGGGAGAAAAACGATCAGGTGTTATAGGTGAAGTTGTGCTGAAATAAATGATGCCAACATGACATGGTCAACATTGTGGCAGAATGAAAAGTATTAAAAAAAAAGGCAAAATAGACTCCAAAGGGTTAAAAGGGCACTAAGAACAAGGGATATTACTCATATTTCAAGAAAGCCTGTATCACTTTCTAGCAAGCCTGTGTTGTTTTTTAAGGCAGAAGGATCAAACTAAAGATGAAGTCAGCATTCAGGGAAATAGGGGATACATGACCCATACTAGAGACTTAAAGTTCAGATATTTTGGCCTCTGATTCCTCAATGTTTACCTTTTTTTAATGTTACTTTTGACAGAAATTCAAAATGATATCAAGAACACCATAAGGCCATCTTAACAGTTTCACCTCTAAGCTCTTTATATCACATATTACCAGAATTGTACTCAGAATAATTGGGATGTTCTGTGTCTATTCCATCAGTTTTTGCTTGTTGCAGTGATTTGAATACTCACAGTTTCATGTTGTGTGGACAGACATTGAGCTGCTGGCGGCCTGCAGAGAGGAGTTCCACCGCCGTCTGAAGGTCTACCATGCCTGGAAGTCCAAGAACAAGAAACGTAACGATGACGGAAGTGATCAGAGGGCTCCTAAATCTGTAACTGACTATGGTTAGTAGACAGATTATCGTGCACTTGCTCGAAACGAAAAGTCATTAAATGCATCACCTGTGGATGTCAACACAAACCACACAGCACATAAACATACTGTACATTTCACACACGCACACCTCGCCTCAGGCACATTAAGTCACAGGTGACGAGTGTTTAGTCTCTCCACTCTCGCCTCTCGCTGTCATTGGCAGGAAATACTGTAATGACCTGCACACAAATAACCCGCCTGTGTTTCTGAACATTCAATTAGCCGACGAGACGCCCAGGCTTGAAAATGCAGCTGCCTTGTGTCTGCCTCTGTCAGAAATATTTGTTTTAATTAGCAAGTAACTGCCAGCCATGCCTTGTCAGGTTCAGTAGCTGCTGGTGTGACAGCTCGCTGCTTTGCTCATTTCATTCCAAACCCAACCAAGCATGATCTGTGCCGCAAAAAAACACACACACACACACACGCAAATGTTATTTAGCTGCTTTAAAGCTTACCGGTGCCCTGCATTTCCCTTCTTTTTCATCTTAAAAGCAAATATTAAGTTTGATGGGGGAATGGGAACATTAAATTCACTGTTGCTTCTACTTTCACTATATTTACCCTCCTTTCTCTTTTGATATGATAGCTCCTGAAAGCCGTGCTGCCCGTGCTTTGTTTGCCTTATGCTCGGATCCTGTTCTTGGCCTCAGCTGATGCTGCAGGGGTCTTTCAGGGCCATTTCATAAGAGGCTAAAAGCTGCTTTACCTGGCTTTTCCATGTGATATTTACTCGGGCATTTTCTTGGATTCGTTTTGATCTTGTATGTTATGAAAGCTTTATACTTTGTTTTCTTCCCCACTCAGCTCATTCCGTGCTGTTATAAAACATGGAAAAATATGAGCATTATATGGTTACTTAAGGCCAAATCACAGCTGCTTTGGGGTGAATAGAGATAAACAACAATCTATTAATGATGACACATCTACTGCAGCTGAACAGAACCCAGCTCCTCCCATGACGGCCCAGCATCAGGAAGTGGCCATGAACCGACAGCAGAGATATTTCCGCATCCCTTTCATCCGGCCTGCAGACCAGTACAAAGACCCGCAGAATAAGAAGAAGGGCTGGTGGTACGCTCACTTCGATGGGCCCTGGATAGCCAGACAGATGGAGCTTCACCCAGACAAACGACCTATCGTGCTGGTCGCAGGTGAGGTTTCAATTTTTCATATTATTCTAGAAAATCTTGTTTCTGCATTGCTCTATATTAAGGCTAAAACGTACCATTATCTGTTGATTAAAGTGGCAATCTACAGGGATATTAGGGATGCATGATGTTATGTTTTGTCTGGAATCTGATATGCAGATATTCTTTAGAGACAGATAAATCAGTTGATAAATGTTATTGGGTGAAATTGGCCTATGAAAGGAATATCAGTATCGGTGTATATGCTGTCCGATATGTGCCATCACGAAAAATGTTTTTACACAATATATAATGCAGAAAATATAGCTTGGTGTGATTTACAAATTGTGTTATTTTTTATTCTAAAACTGAACACTAATTCTGTTTATTTAGCTTCTTTTTTTTCATTGTAATGTAATACATGTTTTTACATAGTTAAATATTATTTAATAACATTTGAGAAAACTGCTCTATGAGTACCTTTACAGAGTGGTTAAAAAATCCCACATTGGTCAAGATCTAATATTTCTCAAAGCAGTCCAAAATCAAAAGATATGTATTCATTTATAAACATCTTAATCAAATGAAAGCTGCAAAATCCTTAAAGGACAACATTTTAAATGAGGTCACCCACAGCATTGTTTCAGCACTACTTGATATGCTAACTGATACTAGAGTTTGGTGAGTGAAGGTAGAGGAATGGACAGACTGGCTATAGTTACTTGTGCACTAGTATGCGTCCTTTCTTTAACCCTTTGTCCCTGTCCGTTCACCACGCAGGGAAAGACGACATGGAGATGTGTGAGCTCAGTCTGGAGGAGACGGGTCTGACCAGGAAGAGGGGGGCGGAGATCCTGCCCAGGCAGTTTGAAGAAATCTGGGAGCGCTGCGATGGGATTCAGTACCTCAAGAAAGCCATTGAGAACAAGCAGGCCCGCCCCACGTACGCCACCGCCATGCTTCAGAGTCTCCTCAAGTGAACCACGGCGGCGAGATAAGCGTCCTGAAGCACCGACACACAGACTCAATGGATACATAACCTTACTGCACACACTCCCCTTTTTAAACACCTGTATGATCTTTTTTTCACTTTTTATATCTTTATTTTGCAGTGTAACACCTAAACGGTGTAGCGTTAGCATTTCAGTCTTCTTCTAAAGTCTGAGCTTGAATATAATATCCCACTGTGAGGCCTTAAATTGCAATATGACTGCACTACACCCAGGAAGTCTTAATTTGTGCGACGCTTATCTAGCTATTAGCCTAAAACCTTAATGGTCTGCAATAGGGACAATACATTTTAGAGACAATGTAGATTTAATGGTGTGTAACAATCTTGTCTTTGAAGTCATGTTTTAGGATCTTGTGTCTATTGAGGCTCCGATTACTGTTACAACACCTACATTTGATTAGATTTGTGAAAATGTACGTTTTCACAAAAATGCAGCTCAAAAGAAGATTAGGAAAACTTCTCTTACTTGGTTTTGCATAAAGAGAAATGCAATATAATATTAACAAATATGTTTTTATTAGTTTTTAATCAGCTGAAACTAAGAATCTGAGCCCTTCATATTTACATTGTTAGCCTGCCATGTTTCTACAGTAGCCCAGAACAGACTCATTTAAAAACACGGGCTCTACAGAGGAGAACCTAGATGCTACTAAATCCTGCACTCTGCTCCGTTAAATCATTAATAGAATATAAGAGAAAGTGGACAAGTTATATTTGTACACGGATATTTCTATAATTATGTTATACTGCATTTTATAAGTCAAGTATAAAAAAACAAGATTGACATGATAAAAAATGGGACAGAACATTTTTCTTTTCTTATGGTCATAGTCTGTGTTTTTACTTAGAGACACCTTAACTGCACAATGAGTAGGATCTATGGACTCGTACAAAAAGAATCATCGTAGTTATCACTTATGACCTACTAGAAGTGTGTGTTGGTGTCTGTATCTGCAGAGCCTGTATTTTCTCTTGTCATTCATTTTGCTGTTCTGGATGTTTCTGGGTTTGACTGACGCTGTAATCTGTGTCGTCTGAGTCAGAAGCTCCAGTAAATTATCCTGTCTGGATACAAATAGTTTGAGGTTTAGGTTGAAGATCAATAAACTTGTTGTCAAATGAGAACCGAGGAGGAGGGGTCAACTTTAAATGTTATGTTTACAATTGACAAATCCTACTTATTCTGCCTTTGAGAAAGATTCATTAATTAAAGTGCTGGTTTACTACTATCTTAAAAGTTTCATCTTTTAATCCATCAATATTTTCCTGCTACAAATACAGCTCTTAACTGTTAAAATCCTTGAAAAGGCAATCTTTTTTTTTTTTTTTGTATTGATGTTCATTTGTTACACAAAAGGGAAATGTAGAAGTTTGTTTTGATGTTTGCAGTTTTGTGGGTTTGGGGTTGTTTTACAGGAAATAATGTAATTTGTGTGCGTGTGTGTTTTGTGTGTTCATGTAATATTTTATTAAGGTGATTACTTGACTCCTGTGTTGGTTTGATAAGAAACATTTCAGTCATCTCATTGGACAATCATGCAGTACCTTTATTTTATGGAATGCCATTTACGTAGACATTAAATAAACAAATACATAAATAATCTAATAAATATGGCTCTGAAGTAAATAAAGGTGGAATCAGCAAATAGAAGCCCCCTGAAAATAATATGAATTCATGACATACAAACACCCTGAAACAGAAATTTAATATTTACTTAAATGGCAATCCAAAGTATCATATACCTAAAGATATAGTAGCCGACTGTCACCGATGATTCACTTTAAATATAAGATCTGGTTGTATGTCGGCCTTTGCACTGGAAAACTGTAGAAAATAAAAGTATGCCCCCACATTCCTGTTTTCTTTTTCTTGCTGAGTTACTGTAGATCCCTGATGAGTGAGAACGACTTAATTCGGTGGTCAGTGCTCTGTAAATGGATCTGACATCTTCATGGTAACAGCAGCTGATGAGATTAGTGTGTAGATTAATTAAACAACAAAGGCTGCTGATGTCCTCACTTGGGTGAGGCTCACTCCCATTACAAGATCAAGTGGATTTAAACAGACTTTAAGTGCTCTTTTGTAGAGATTTTCTTTATATTTTCTTGCATTTGTAGTAAATAAACCAGTAACAGATGTTTATAAAAACACAACAAAAACAGTGATGAACTGAAGCAGACCTTGATTTGACTGCAAACATGTTTTGTACTCAAGGGCCTCTTCAGTGCATTTTCATATTGTAGATATTTTAGCTATTCCAGTTAATTCACTGTAACAATCATAAGTAGCTGTGTCCTTGATTTGACTGCGAACACTATTTGTCCTAATGATTGAATTCAGCCTTTAACTCATCAATAAAAAAACGTTTGAGAATCAAAATCCAACAAAACATCAAATTTCTTTTGTGCAAAAAACATTTTATTCTTTGCTTTTAAATGCAAAATGTGTAAAAAACCCAAATCTCAAAACACAAATGATTAGCATGACGAGTTGCGTTTGAGTAGGACAGATAAACTGATAAATATTCTATAAACAACTTGTCGTGACCCAAGTCGACAGCTTATACATTCATTCTCTTTTTGGGACACAACAATGGTAAAGTATAGCTTTAAAACAAACAACATTTAACAGTCTAAACTCAAGATACCACCATGTGTATCAGTTTGTAAATAATAAATACCTCATTGTGAGGAAAGAACATCCTTTGCCAAGGGAATACAGGAAATGTTCCTACCATTCAATATATAGAATAAATATTAGGTTCCACTTTAAGACAACCACCTTAATATCCATAGCTCTCTGTCTAACAAGACACTTTGATCACTATGAACAATTAATCTCAATACTTTTAACACCATTTGACTGGTCTACCGAACCACAGCATCCCACATACAGTTACACAGAAACTTCAGTCTTCGCTACCTCGTGTTCTGCTCGGCCTCACAGTGTTGGCTGCTCCTCTGACAAACACAGTGCTGTCAAACAACAGTGACTTCAAAACACTCGTTATCTGATGGCCTTAAAAGACAGCATGTTCTGTATTCATTTGGAGGTCGCCACGTCTAGAAGAGACAGAGGGAAAATGTAAAGAAATTCTGATGGAATTTTACAATAATTGAAATATCAACAAAATTTTAGATTTGTATTCATCGAAAAGGGACAATTTTTATCGGGGAAACAGTGATAAACACTTCATCAAACATCTACATCAAATTATTTCAAGGTTAATATTTGATTATTAAAGATCCAGTTCACCCATAAATCATACAAACCCAAACCGTTATTTATCAGCCAAGACTGTTTCAAGGTGAGTTGCAGAAGGTGTGAGACATCAGCTGTAGAGATTTCTCTCATATATAATGGACTAGATGGCACTCAGGTTGTGTTGCTTAACGCTCCATAAGAATACATTTTAAAAACTCAATAGCAATGTATCTTTCCAGAAATCATAAGCGGGTTGCTCAGATAATCCACAGACCCTGTTATAGGTAGTTTCTCGTAGAAACTATATAATGTCACTGTTCCTTCCAACACAAGCCAAGTGCCAATAAAGATATGGTTTAAATGCTCAAATAGTTAATTGATTTGGTTTGTAAGTGAAAAATTTGCTACATCATCCTCGGCTGTTTTACCTTTGCACACATCATAGAGCTGGAAAATGTTTAATGTAAAGGTTATAAAATGAGCAACATTTAAAAAGACTGAAGTGTCTTCAGATATATTCACACAAATGTTCTCCCTTTAACTTTTCAGGCAAGTTTGACTTTTTGGTCCTCACCTCATTATGTGGTATACACTGATGGAAGTCCACCATTTCTGAGACTAACTTTTCTGATCTTGTTGTGTAGAGTTGTCTGGGCATCTGTGGAGAAAGAGAGTACACAGTGTTTACAGTGTGCTTAATTAATACATCATAGAACCCAGAGGCAAAAGCAGGGAACATAATCAATAGAAGGATCAGCCAGAGAGGAAGCTCTACCACAGGAGATTTTACCTACAGCTGCTACTGCACAGTACAGCGTTAAAACAAAACATATTCAAAGTCGTATATTGTGTGTACCTTAAAAGTCTAAGTTAGATTGTGTGGATCAAGGCGACTACTGAAGGTGCCAGAGGACTTTGATCAACATTTAATTATCGTTAAGCAGACTGAAGTGTGGATGAGACAAAGGAAAATAAGCCAATTATTTGCAGAGAGCATTTGTGAGCGTATTAGTTTATAATAGTCTTGTTAAAGGTTTGAGGTTAGTAGTTTAGTTATCTGTGCACACACAGCACAGTGTACCTCAATACTCAGATGTATGTTTTCAATAGAGGCAAAATGTTCTGGTTCAGACTGTTGGGATTGGGAAGAAGCAGAACTTGATGGATATGGCAATGTGGACACTTGAGTTAAGACACCATCATCATTCTCAAATACGGGGTTCTCCCTCAAAGTGTTCTCAAAGGCATAGGGAGCAAGGGTGTGCCTACAACGTAGAGGAGATGAGCTTGTGAATACAAATGCTGACAATACAAAACTTCAAATCATGGCAAAAGCAAGTAACAGGGCTCATACTTACACTAAAGTCACAGCCTTTTTGGTCTTTATACATTTCTTGTTAATGAATATCAAAATGCCAATGATGGCACAAACAAAGCAGAGGCTTCCCACGAGGCAGGTGATAATCAGTGGAGGGTCGACTGGCATCGACACCAGCTCGTTGCAGCGCTCTCCGTGGTAGTGCCAGTATTTACCTACAGGGCATCTGAAAGAGAGGGGAAAAACATACCACACTGTAGACACAACTTTTTTACTTTGATCAAAAAGCATGGAAGAAATGCCAAAAATGTACATGGAAAATACTGTAACTTTAATAAATACATTATTATGTAGTCTTTTATGTACAGAGAATTGCCAACTAATTGAACTGTCCTGCACATGAAATAGGACCTCCAGCGACCTGATGCTGGCGCTATGATTAAAAGGTAAAAAATATGAATAGATAACAGAAATAATAACGATAGATGATCCTCTCCACAGCAGTGATATATAACATTACTCTCCTGGGAGTGATACCATAGTTCAGGAATGCAATGTTTTTCGCAGTCAGCTCTCAAATCTTGAATGTCCTTGAATGCACCATCAAGCAAAAGATTTCACTACAGTTCCTGCTTGTGCTTGCCAGTGGTACAATAAAATAAAGATGGTTAAAAAGGCTAAATGAATGCAAAGCAATGGCTGCCAAACACAGAGGAAGGTGTAAAGACTTAGGGCATGCATTTGAAATTAGGAGCAAAGTTTGCTGTCATGTACAGTCTAGTACATTAAACTGCAAAACCCTTAAACAAGCCAAGGTCAAGTTGTCGTGCCGTCTTTCATTCGTCAGCGTTCGTGTACCTGCAGGTGGCTCCGTGCCCTGGGATTATTTCACACAGGCCTTCATTCAGGCAGTAGTCCGGCTGCAGAGCGCAGGTGCTCTGACACGGCAGGCCGTCCACAGTGCTGTAGCCAGGATCGCACAGACACTCGGCTTCTTCGGTCCAACTGTTTACCACACAGCGTGAAAACTCGTTGCAGGCCAGGAACTTGCAGGGGTCTGCTTGGTCAGCTAAAACCAGGAGAGGAGGAGGAGGAGGAGGAGGAAAGGCAAGAGAGGTGTAGAAGAAAGAGACCAGAGAGGGGACCAGAGAGGTGAAAGCTCATTAACATTAACGCAGTGTCAACCATCCTTCGCTGATTCAGAGGAGAAATTAAAGGGCATTTTGAATGATGTGAATGACTGCTTTCAATAAGGCGCGCTTAATGAGGTCACATATGAACTCTTCCAAGCAAAAAAAAAAAAAAAAAGGATCACATTATACAGTATAACATATATACAGACTGTAAACGCTGGCAGAGTGGACGGAGATCGACCTTGTAGCGTGAAAAAACACTACTGCAAAACAGTTTTTTTTACAATCAGTCTATTGCATAAGCAAGGACATTTCACCTGGTTCTATTTCCAAAGAGCGACTGTCAATCTCAATGTCGAGCCGTTTGGACGCAGCGTTGCAGAAGTCTTCAAGCACACAGTGAACGGCTTCTGTCACATTGTAAGGTACCGGTTTGTCCAGTTTCATCTTGCTGTTTACCACAACACTGCCGTTCCTGAAGTTGAGAATTTCCAGCTGCTTAAATCCAGTCAAATTGGACTGTAGGTATGGCAGAAGCTGAAGGGAAGAAAGAGGAGAGCAAATTAATATTTTCTTATTTAATCTGTTTATTCAACATTCTCTTTGTTTTTCAATAAATGTTCTCATTTTAAAAGATTAGTTTCCTGTGTTGTTACTGATCTGTGAGCGAATATAGTGTTCCTGGAAAGCAACACTCAAGCAAGACTGATTTCATCGAATAGGGCAAAAAAAGGAAGCATTCTCAGTCCTAGTAGGACAGAGATTCCCACTTGGATATTTAGGTTAATAAAAGGATGTCAGATTCATGCTGGTGTCAAGTGTCAGAAAAGATCTGTGTCCTCCCGAGGAGGAGAGCCGGGCAGCACAGACCACATTTACCTGTGGTTTTACTTCCACAACGACAGGACTGAGGTTGTCATAGCACCACTGATTTTGAATTATTCAGGTCACATTTTACAGTGTGAATGCTATGAATAGTTCATAATTAAATTTTGATGCAAGCATGAAATCCTGCCATTACTGTGCTCACTGTGTAATTAGATCTAGAACAAAATTAGGGTTAGGTTTATAAGCATTAGTAGAAGAACACAGAACTATTTCTAGTCGATGAAGAGCCAGAGAACACATGAAGAAAATCAACTGAAAAAAACGTACATGACACCAAATGATGTCCAAAAGAAATCTAAACTATATGCTGTATAAATCTCAATCGGTTAGTGTATTATGTGTTATTGTGTGACTTTAGTGTTTTATTGGGTTCATTTGGATTCACCAAAGCCCCGCAATAACACATACTGATTGAGGCAGCGGTAGAGGGGTGACTCCACTGTTCTGTAAGGCAAAATGAATTTTTGTGAAAGAAGTCTGGTGGCTCTGAAGGGCTTAGCTTTAGTATCTATACTCCTGCCTGTTTCTCCAAACATCTTCCGTCGGTAATACTCTGACTATGGATAAATGCAATCCAGCAAAAATCTGAATACTTTAATACGGTCTAATGTGGCAAAGCAGACAAAATAATGATTTCAAAAATACCTGTCATACAGTTTAGCAACTTTCTGTGGCTGCCCCCTGCCTTTGTAAGGCAGTATAGTCTGCAGTATCACATACCACGGGTTTTGACAATATCTGTGGCGTAAAATCAAATCTATCTATATCCATCTTTATTTTCCACATTGATGCATTAAAAAAATATTCCCACAGACTCAAACTTGCAGCTCAGATAACTGAGAAACCAATCTTTTAAGACTATGGACTCGGACTGATGACTGTGGTGATATTTAGGCGGGGAGGAAGTCAACCAGTTCAAGTAATGGACCTGCATCAATGTTCATCGATCTGCACCGCTCTCCTTCCAGCCACTTCACGTCCACTACAGACCAGGGAAACATCAAACAGCCGCAGTGTGAGAGGGAGAGATTACGATGCTTTAGCTGGGCTGGCTGCCGAGCGGGAGATAAGGGGCCTTAAGGAGCTCTGCTCTGATCGGGTTACTTCACTTATCACTGGCAGACAGTTTACTTGGGGCTAGTTCCCTATAGCTAATAGTCTCTGAGAAAGTACAAGAGGGTCCAACATCCTGAACAAATGGGCAATAGCCTGCAGTACAACTGGACACACAGCGTGCTGTTCGGCCATCCATTTGTCTCAATGCAAAATGTCAGCCTACCATGTACACTGTAGATTAGATAGCAATCTGTAGCTCTGTTGCCTTCCACACAAGGACAAAGCGGTTTTGTTTCACAAAAAACTCAGTGCTGTCTAGTCTATATTATGGATTTAGGAACAATAAAAATACACTAAATTCCTTTTCCCCCTAATGTAGACAGCATGACACAAACACAACCATAATTTCACATATGCTTCTCTGAGGTTACACATGTATCTACTGGTTCTTGTCTGATGAAACAGCCCTTCTC
>CAFUXE010000619.1:547391-582970 GCA_903364295.1 Serranus cabrilla
AGGAACATTATTCCACCATAAAAATGTTTTTTTTATGATTTACTGTAACAAATAATGTCATTCCAACCTCCATGTCCAATTTTATTGGTTGCTTCACAAACCAGTAGGTACAGGAGTAATGGAGGCACTGTAAGCTAATGGTTCATATATATGTACGCATATATATGAGAGACAGTGAATGTACAATATCACAAATAGGGTCCAATGTCCAGCACAACATGACATTATGTCCATTTAAATGGGCTGCCGAATGTGCATCATTTATCTTTTCTTCATCATTGTTCCTGCCATTTTTCAGCAATTTATAAAGCATTTTGAAGTATTTGTTTCAGAGTCTCCCTTCTCTGCCTAAATAGCCCATTTAAAGGAAGATATGTTTCCTATTCCTAATGGGAAAGTGAGAATATACAGTAAATACTTACCAGCTCAAACGTCTGACCACATTAGTTTTGCCAGGAAGCTAAATACATCAATTCATGAGGAAAGCTGCAGTAACCACGGTTTGGGCAACCATTAAAAATTGGAGATGGAGTGTTACTTTCATTATTGTTCTGGATTCATGTCTTTAATATTTGTCCATGTGTGTGCACTGTGTATCTCCTACTTCATATTGTTTTATCTGATCCAGGGTGGACCTTGTTTATGTCTATATATGCCATGAAATCTAATTGGAGACTCAATTGGGAAAATCATGCATTCTACCCAAAAAGAAAAAATTAATCAATGAACATTGAACATCAGTTTTAGGTCTTGTATATTCCTATAACAAATAAGCAAAAATCATAGAGAAATTAAAATAAACAACACATTAACTATTTATCCTAACCCAGAAGGCTATATCATCAAAGAAACTCAGAAAACTGAGCCCGCCTGGAGTAGCTCACATTCCCTCTGCTTCTTGGCATTGCAGCAAACACACAATCCAATTTGTATCCATGCACCTCCACAGTTTGAGGCTGAAGCCTTTATGTAACACAGAGCGCAGGGCACAAGCCTAAAAATATGTCCCCTCCATCAACCTCGGGGTAAGCCTTGAGACTAAAAATGGATGTCAAGTGATGCCAATTGGTTTGATGTCCTCTAATAAGGTACACGTTTTAGAAGACCTAACCTGCTTACCAGCAGCTAATGCAAATTCAAAGGTCTTATTTAGATTTTTTTTTTAAGCAGCAATGTTGCACTCCAGCTTTTATTTTAAAAAAAAATGTGCTTTTAGACACAAATGCTCCAAAATACAAAGAGCTCACCCAATTTGTGATCTTTTTTTATTTCATTGTCTTGTTGTCTAAAAGCAGTACACACAAGTAGATTGTATATAACACCAGATAGCCAACAGAGTACTGCAACATACATACAGATGTAACCTGGCTGATGTCGCACTAAGTAGATTGGAGCCATTAATAGCACAATGTGTGTGGTGCTGGAACTGACCAGAATTACTGAAAGCTTCTTACCACAAGTCACAAACCACCTACAATGACTAAGGCAGACCTGGGTCTCATGATTCAGACTACACTGGGCTAGTTTGCTCTCTGCCATGTACAAAGCAATACCATTTCAGCAACACAAAATGTATGAAGCTGCATGACTTTCCTTAAGTTCACTAAGCCTATTATCACATAATTAATTCATGTATTCAATTTCATTCATTCCTCTAATGTATAACTTGAGGCTCCAAAACATGCACAATCACGCTGGTCAATTTAATAAAACACATGAGCAACAACTGTACAAAAAGTAAATTCTCGATTTTGTTGATGAGAAACTAATTAGCCTAATGATACTTTACTGCGCACAGAAACACAAACTTACAATACCACAACATTTAGATCAAGTTTATGCTATATTATGATAGAAAACAACTTCCTATATTATATCACACCAGAGAGCTTGTCTGTACACAGAAATGACAGATTTTTTGTTTACAATATTTCACAGAATAAGTTAATATTTTGGGAAAGATGTGCATTTGCCTTCTTGCCAACAGTTAGATGAAACAATTGGCACCACGCTCACTATCAACTGCTACAGCCAGTTAGCTTAGCTTAGCATAATAACTGGAAACAGTGGAAACCAGACCGCTTGGCTTTGTCCAAAGAGAACAGAATTCACCTGTGCTGGTGACAAACGGTCACAGAGTTTTAACTGCGGAAACGGCTTATTAAAGGTGCTGTTTCCTCTTGTTTTGCAGTCTTTATGCTCAACTAAACTAACCGGCTGCTGGCTCTAGCCATTCACCCGTGAGCAGCTATCTGCCTCTTTTTGGTTCTCAATAACAAATCCACCTGCTATTTCAGCACCAGAAAGAGCACCAGGGATTCATCACTTCACAACACAGTTAGACTACAGATATGTTGGAGACATGGTTGGGGCCATGGGTTGTAACTTGAGCAAACATCAAGTCAGGTTGAGGATCAAAGTGGAGGACATTTTCAACTAAACAGTCCCTCTGCGCTGCACTCTCTCTACTGCTAGAGGATGGACAGGGAGGATGGCAGACATGCGTTTTTTGTAATTTTGCTAACAAGTGTTATGGCATCCCCTCCATAAATTGCCTGCTCAATATGAGAGTAGTATCAATATTCTCATCTGCTGTATTATTCATTTTTATTGTTTTGCATGTTTACCCCTCTCTGATTCTAGAACTCAGAACAGACAAATCCCTTACAGACACAAATAGTACAAACTGACGAGCTGAAACATGAGTCAAACTAAATCTTAACAGTCCCTGAAAAAGCCAAAACTTTAGCACAATTTAAAAAAATTAAGGCAAAACACAAAAAAATACGCTCGCCAGTATTACAACAAGATTCGCAGATAAATCCAACAGACATGAGCAGCTGCAACAGGAAGGTCTATTGTCTAATGTAAGGACAAAAGCAAAGCTGAAAACTAAAGCTGAGTACTTCAGAAATGTTAGAAATGTTAGGTGCTTTCAGATTGTTAAACTGCATTTCGTAAAGGTTAGTTAAGAAATAGAAAGGTCATGCTCTCTCTGAGGCATTGGAGATGTAGTTCCAATATGGAAAAAAAAAAATACCGGTATGGAGGCTAAAGTCGTCTGTCTCCTAGGCCCAGATTTACTGGAAGCTCCAGGGTTTGGCGAGTTTCTGGACCCAGAGTGCTGTGTCTAAGTAAAACAGAATCATTTCTTTATGCTGTCGAAACAATGGCTTCTGAAATTAAAGCATTAACATACTGCAGATTTGATAAAGAATTTGGCGATTGCTTAAAGCCTTATCACACTTTATAACACTTTCATAAAAAAATATAATTTGTTGAAGAAAAAATATGAATTTATTAGAATTGACAGTTTTTAGGATTAAAAAGTGTGAGAGTAAGGCTTGCTGCAAAGTGCATCCTCTCTGACGCAGGACAAGAACTAGATTAAGCACCAACTTGCGTCTACTGCAAAATATTTTTACTCGTACCAAAACATCATCTTAAACCAAACAGTATATATTGCACAAATGTAGACAATTTTCAGCTCGGCCTACAAAAGCAAATATGAGAATAAAGCATGCAAAAGCAGGATATCCAGCACAAAAGCTTGTGTACCTACCAGCTCAAGAAAGGTATTCTCCAGGGATTTATACTCTGGGGAGCTCTTGTTGAACAGGTCATCAGAAAACATCATGTTAGTGACCCTCAAGCTAAAGAAAACAACTAACTCTTTGCCTTTATCCATTGTGGCCATCAGAGGGGTGCTGGCCTGTCTCATGGCTGGTGCGGCCGTGGACTCGTACGGGCGTTCATCAGACTCTGATGGGAATCCACTACCACTGTCTTCCTCCAGAGGTTCAGTCCCTTCCACCTCTGTCCTGTTCTGACTTGACCCCACGTCCTCTTGAATGTTTGTGTTCTCAGGAGGCGTGTCTATTAAAACTGGGGATGCTCCACTGTGCCCTCCACTAGACACATCTCGGTCCTCAGGGGCTTCGCCACTCTCGGCAGGGGATGGGAAAGACTCCACATTCGTTTCTGGTTCAATGCCTTGGGCGACATCCTCATGAGACGATGGTGTAGAGACTGGCATGGCCGATTCTATGACAGATATCTCTGTAACTGTGGGATCTGTAGACTCTGGCAGGTCCAGGTTAACCTCTTCAGGCGTTTCAGTTATGACTTCTTCTGGTTGGGAGTCTGGAGTTTCTAAGGGCAGCTCCTCATTCTGTTGCTCTGGAAGTTCCTCAGTGACCCCATCAGGTGGTCCAGCTTCTTCATTGTCTCCTTGTAAAATAAAAATATCAAAAAAAGAGGTCTTGTGATTAGAACAAGGGATTTTGGGTATACATGTGGCATTAAAGCAATCAGCAGTAAAGTTGTCTTACATTATCAAATGTACACAGACGCATAGAAGCTAAACAAGCTGTGGGGGTTCATTGTCTCTTTGTTAGTAGGCTGAATTTTTGAATTTACAAGCAAGCTGCTTCCCCTGCTCCAGTCTTTAAGGTAAGCTAAACTAATACATTTAGGATAATGCAGTGGTATTGATCTTTGCATTTAACTCTCATGAAGAAAAGAGAGCATTTCCCAAAATGTCAAATTACCCCTTGAAGCAGCTTTAAGGGTCTTAGACTAAGGGTCTCAGATAGATTATTCGATCAGGTTGTTTCAAGTCTTCATTCAAGGCTTTTTTATTCAATGAGTAAGAAATTTAAACTATCACTTGATGTCTTGTGCATCATTTCATGGACATTTAGCCACATTAAGCTTGACAAGCCTGGCATATTTGGTATTTTTAGAAACTCTAAAAAAAAGTGTAAGATGAAGTTTTGCAGGTTTGGACAAAGTTTGGCTGCACAGCATGAATTTGTGATGACTTGATCCCCAGCAGGCTGCTTGTTATTGGGTTTTAATATGATGTATTACCTCAGCAGGGAGCCTCTCCATGCGCAAAACCAAACCATCAAGTCTATTTGTACTGCCATTTCTATTTCCTATGAGAGATGAGTGTGCTGTGCAGATATGTTAGTAAAAGAAAAAAAAATAGGTCACTCTTCATTTGGACAGCCAAGTGCTCATATTCACTATCAAGTGGCTAAGTGTCTCGAGTAACTGTGGAGTTAAATATTTATATACACTTGCAATAGTGTATATAAGGTATATAAGGTGAATCTTTATAACCCAGTTAAAGTTACTGGGTTGTAAAATACATAGACTGTATCAAAGCAGTGGAAGTTAGCTCTCGGCCTATAAAGTGAAGGTAATGCAGTAGTGTCTTAAATCTGCATTCTTTCTTATGGCCAGGAGAAAACTGCACTGATTGCACAAAGAAGCCGATTGAATAGACATCTATGAGAAATAAACCCTACTTCTCAGTTGATATATTACCTTAATAAACATTTCCTCGTGGTCTACGCTTTAAAGCATGAGTTTTTAGTCAAATTTAGCAAAAGAGTTTCAAATGTTAAATTTTCTCCCAAAATGTCTTGTTCAGCATTTGTTTACTAAAAGACACTTTCATCCATCAACTTTCAGTATATTCAATGGGCTAATAGAAGAAGTAGGCCTAGTTTTACATCATGTGTAGATATACAAAAAGAAGGAAAAAGACAAATCAAATAACGTGTTAGTAAGATTTGATTCATTAATTGTTTTTCCTCTACTCTTTCATTCTCCTATCCCAGTAAATTACTTTCTGGCCTATTTATATTTTACTTTTGTCCAATTACTTTTTAATATTTAGTCGTTTCTTTGGCATCATCCCCTCAAGTAGGACTATAACATGCTTCTTTTTCAAGCCTGCTGATGTGTTCTTTTGATATATCAGCTATTCCTGTATCTTGTGTCTCTATACCATAACAGCATCCTCCCAATGCTTGAATCAAGACTTAGAAGCCAGAGGATGATGGCAAAGTGCAGGTTAAGTTGTGGTTCGTTCCAGAGATTCTTCCCGTTTACTGTCAATAGCTCTAAATGGACTCCAAACCTCAACCTAATGTTTGGCTATTCAATAAAGCTTTGACTTCTCAAGCTCATCTCTCCTGATTGAACTTCAACATCCTGCTTGAAAAACAACATTTAACTTGAAGTAGACTTACCATCTGGCACCTGCTCTTCAGGCTCAGCCTCACCTCTATCCTCAGGCTCAATTGGTGGTATCTCCTCCACCTCTTGCTCTGCTTCCTCCTCTTGCACTGTGATAGTTTCCAGTTTTGTGTCGGGCGTTATAATGTCAGTGGACTCCTCAGAAGCATCTTCTGCAGATTCCTCCTCGACTGCTGACATTAAAGGAGCCTCATCAGTGATGGCAGGAGTGCTTTCTGGCAGGATGTTTGGGATAAAAGGCACAAAGGTGTGTGTTTCTGGTTTGACTGTAGAAGCTTCCAAGGAGTTTTCTATCACTGCCACAGTGGGGAAGAAACTCAGGGTGGGAGCACTGTCTGCTGTCGGCGCCTGGACGGTGTCATCCTCAGGTTCAGCCTCCCCAACAGGGTTCATGCCGAGCTCCGCAACTGGATAAACTGTGGTAACTGAAAGGAAAAGTTCAAACATTTAAAAAGCTTTTGAATCCAATTCTGAGCACTAACCTAAGATTATTTATTTAGTTAACCGTGATATGCTTACCAGCCTCAAAGCTGAGTGTCTTTATGTCCAGCGGTAATGACGGCTCCTGTTTTAAGGCCTTTACAATGATGTGCTTCAGTTTAGGAGCATTCACATCCTCGTCTATCTCAGGCTCCTCAAGACCCTCAGGTTCATCGTTGAGCTCGGTTTCTCCATTAAAGACCACAGCGTAACGTACGGATACATCCTCTGAGCTGATCGACACGACAAAACATGTCAGAAACCATCACAGCAGAGAGACCTCACTATTAATGGCTGTCTGCTAAGGCAGACATCTCTGAGTCATCTCCCCAAAGAGGATATTTTGAGGGATGTTATGGATGTTGTTTCTCCTGAGACTTGAATAAAACACTTCCATAAAAGTAACTTCAAAGGGAAAGTATAAGAAATTAATGTTTGGAGTCTCGTGTTTACTGTGTTTCTTTGTCAAAATCAATCATCATTAAAAGACACAAATACCAAGCCAGACCTTTAAGAAAAGCTTTACTAAAACCAAACCCACCGAAATCCCAGAACACGAATCTCTTTGAATCCTGGAACTTTTTCAAATACTTGAAACATCTAAAAAAAGAAAAGAAGAAAAAACAGTATGAAAGTGTGAAACATGGGCATTTTCTCTTTTATCCCATGGCTTTGTGGTCCAGTAAAAAAACATGCATCTCTATATTTTGTCATTTTATTTCTAAAGGTTAGGTTTTTAATGGACAATAACAGATAAAAGATCAAAACAGCCCATAAAAACAACAGTGTATTTGCATTTGCTGCATTGTAAACTTGAGCAGAAATATATGGTCAACTTATCAATTATTTGTTTCACAGAAAAAAATGGCAAATACCTGATTCTAGTGTCTGAAATTTGAAAAAGGTAATGCTTTTCTTTGTCATTTACGACAGTGAAGCCATGTGAATATCTTTGAGTTTTGGACGAATGGTTAGAAAAAAACAAGACATTGGGCTGCTGAAAACTTGGAAAAGGCATATTTTCTAGTCTTTTACAGACAAAACGATGAAATCATTAATATAGAAAATAGTAAGCAGATTAATTGATAATGAAAATAATCTTAAATTAATGCACATAGGCTACTGTAAAGGTTGAGTATTGCAGGTAAAACCCATGACTAAGAGGTAAACAGATTATATTAAAAGGTTTACTGTGCTAAAATTAAAAAGACATTGTCAATTTATGGAAATCCAAACAGAAAATCGTGTGACATTGACATTTGATCATAACAAGCAGAAAGTGAAGAGAAGTGGTCTTTATGTGTGACAGAGAGCTGGTTGGGGGACTGGGAACAGGAGTGCGTCTAGATGGAGGTCAGGTGATAGCTAAAGGTGCAAACACTGATGAGTTATGCTGCATTCTAAATGACATACGTTTTTTTTTACTTCAAGTACCTACTGCAGCTACCCTTTCAAAGTACAGTTGCAGTTTGTGTACAATTAAAAGATATACTACTCTCATATACCCATCACAGCTTCTGTCTCCAAGCCATCATGTTGTTGTCACCTGTCTGTGCTCTCTCAGCAGCTCAGTAAATGTAATGTATTGTCTGCTGTGCAGAGCATTGTGGGTCAGAATAGTCAGAAAAGCAGGTTGAATTGAACTCTGAATTGAATTCTTGTTCTGGAATACTAAATGGTATGTCAGTATGTGTACTGGAACACATCCTGAGTAAAATGACGAAATGGTAAAAACCATGAAAGCTGCATGCAGATGCAGTTATTCTTGTCCAGCAGGAAGAGAAACAACAACATTACTAAATAGGGAACTTATTTCCATTATGTTTGCAGGCTTGACATTAAAGCTTTAAGAATGAACCTGACTAGTATTAGTACAATGTTCACAATTTTATGACCATATAAAAAAAAACATCAAAGCACTGGGGGATACTGTTTTTGTGGTGGTTGCACTGTTTAATTTTGACAGCCAGCATTCAGTGCTTTAAAAACAAATGAATGACATACGAATGGCTTTGCAACACTAGAAGTCATTTGAAAGAGCGGTGTTTGGGGCCTTAGCCAATGCCTTCTTAGTCAGAGTTAATCTATATGATTAGATCTTACTATTTCAGGCTTGTGGTCATTTAGCAGTCTTACCTAAAGTCCCTTGGTTGTGACCTTAAAGCTGTTAAATCAATCAGGTCAAGATTTACACTTAATAATACAATGCCGTAGAGGCTGGCAATCACATTGATCTCATTATAAGACTTCTTGCATAATGATTCAACACTGCTGCGGTAATTTAGGCTGTTTTCTTGTCTGTGAAGAGGTTACAGCTGACAAAACAGCTGTTGTGTGAACATATTTTCATTAAAACAAACATTTTAACCACAGTAAATCTCACTTGCTTAATTTCCTGCAGATTTCACAGCTCATCTTCAGTAAATAAAGTAAAAATAAAGATCTGCCATAAAGGGGCTTCCTGTGTTTGTAGAAAGATAAAGAATCAGACAGCTAACCTTTACTGTAGGTCTGTGACCTCACACTCTCACCTTGTCTGTGAGCTCTTGTGTGATGTCATCGTACTGTGCTGATTTTGGGTCACTGAGCAGCTTGCTATATGTCGGGTCCACAATGGTGACTTTGAACTCGACAATGTACTCCTCGTAGTTCTCTTTGATCATGTTGGGGTCTTCTTCGATCTGGCAGAGAAATGCCAAATGACGTTGTTGTTAGATAAGTGCCACCTCATTTTGAGAATGTTTAGATTGTTATTTGGTGAAATGTGATTCTGGAACTTGTTGGTTAACTTACCACATCATCAGTTGGTAGCAGAATCAGTGGAGGTGTCCAGGTGCCTGAGACAAAACAGCAACTCACTAGTTAGTTTATTATGTTGTTCTGAAAAGGTATGGGTAAAAAATTGCTTTCACTGAACAATGCAGGTGCACTAATGTTCAACTCACAATCCCTTCCTGGCTCGGTGGTTGCAGCAATGACCCTGGGGAAAAAAATGTCACAAATTTAGTTAGACGACAATGAACATTTGCTGTGCTAAATTCATGTTAGTCCTTACGCTTAAAGCAAAAATTGATTTGTATTTCCTAATATCACAAAAAAATCCTTTTTCCTGACTTCTGAGTTATTTACTGCATTTTTTTAACATATTTTGGTTTAAAAGCATAAGCGAGGTTTCAACCAAGTTTACTACTTTTCAAGGAACTGCAAGCTTCCTTCTACCTATTGTTGTCTGTGTTTCGTGATGGTTTAAAGACCTGTGAAGATAAGGCAGATTTGTCTGCTCATGAATGAAAAAGAGTCTGTGTCAACATACAGGCATCGTTAATTGTGTAACACTGCATCAACACTAAGCACTTAGGAGAGCAGCCAGCTTGTCAAAGGGGCCAGCAAATTTATTGGGGCAAGTCAGCTGCAGCTCTCTGCCCTCTACCATAGACAGGTCCTGAGGAAAGCTCCGGCCATATTGGACTGTCCTGGTCACCCTCTGCAGACAACAAATCCTCTTTTGTTGGAATTGCAATCAGGAGTCTGAATTTGCAAAGTGATCCCATTTTTCAACTGTTTGACTGTTTGACTGTCTGCCTGGTAGAATATTGAAGTTTGCTATGTCTTGACTAGGTACTACACCCGACCAGGGACTTTTGGTGGAGTAAAACAATGGAAATGTAACTTAATTTTGCATTGAGTGTCTCAAAATGTTGTTGGACCTTTGGGAAAGTTCCTGCACTTGAAAAGGGCCAATATTCCTAGAACAGGTAACTCACATATAACACAAAATTTAAGCGACTTGCACGTACCCTTCAATTTCAGCCTGCTCAGCTACCCTCTGGGAATAAGAAACAAGATCACAGATTAACACTGAAGACTGAGAAGAACACTGTCTTGCAGTAAAAACATATTTCCATGAGAGATATTTCAGGTATAGGGTATTTGTCCTGTTTTCAGGTGCTGAACTCACTTTGGCCACCATATCCAGATGCTCCTGAGAGCTGCTGAAGTTCTGGGCCAGGTCGTCCATGCAAAGGTTTTCATGCTGGCAGGTGTAAAGCCAGGCACTGTACTCCTCTGAGTTCGGGACTCTGTCCAAGAAGATCCGAAATGCTTCCCAAATCGCTTCCTGACAAACTGAAGAGATTTCACATCATTTTGTGGATAATTTAATTTGAGTTTTTTTTGTAGAAAAATATTTGAAGAAAATACACTAAACTCAAAAATAAGACACCAGCTGATGTTATGTCAAAGAGGATGAAAATGATAGCATTGAGAAATGATTGAGGATAAAAGGGGATACTGATCTTGGCATCTCTGCATGTTGTGAATTTGCTTTGATTAAGCAGTTTATTGAAAGGATTATTATTCCCCTCTGAGAAATATTCAGTCCAGCTTCACACATAACACTATACAATGCGATATTAAATAACAAAATACATTAAACATGTAATAATTGGGGCTGCACAAAAAGGTAGGAATGTGTTTCAGTAAATGTCAAACTGTAAATTTAAGTCCATGACATTTTTGTGAATATTAAAATCATGGGCACAAAGAACCCCTAAAGCTACATTATGTTTTATCTGCCTCTGTGGGGGAAACACGCTCCACATTGTCCAATATCTTGATGCCTGTGGGAAATTTATTCTCTGACAAACACATTTCTGGAGCGAAGCGATTACGTCCAATACACCAAATTAATCTGCCTCATTTTAAAATCATACGGCATAGCAGCTGTTGTGGAACAATGTTTTATTACTGTGCCATTGTAACAGCCAAGGTGGCAATCTTCGCCTCTTAAATCATCCACAATTCATCTCTCTTGGCCAAAGTATATTTGCATATAACTTCATTTTATCAAGTGCCTCAGTGTGTGTATCCCCAAAACAGCTTTAGTGCATCATTCAGTTGCGTCATGTAAATGTTGCTGGGCTCCAAACAATTAAGACAAATAACAAACATTTATATTTAGCTTCATGTATGTGTATGTATCAGTTGATTTGATTTAGAGAATCACATCTGGGAGGATTAGAATATCTTTTTCCATCATCTTCCAACTTCACAAAACATCAAAGCAGATTAGCTATTTACCCAACTGTTTGATTACGTGCTTTATTCTCATTTCACACTGAGTCAATATTTTTTGAAAGGCTTGTTCGTTTCACTGTTAGATGTGATAATTATGCATAAAGTTTAACTTCAAAAGGTAAATTTACAGTATAAGCCCACATCAAAGTCTAAAAGTTTACCTCTGAGCTTGTAATAGGCCCGATGGCTGCCGATGACTGCTTTCATCGTCTCCTGGGGACACACTTTAACTCCAGTGTTGAGGAGCGCCGACCTTTTCGTTCTGTGTCCGTCCTGCTCTGCTCTGACATTTGTGGTGTGTCTGATCGGTCTGGAGGCTTCTAGAAAGTGTCTGTACTTCACATCCCTGAGTCCGGAAAAACCGTGGTCGTGGAGGTCTGCAAGAGCAATCAGTCAGTGAAGTTTAGGAAGAAATATAATTTAGAGACAAAACATTTTTATTCACCATCTTGCATTGCTTACTCTTCAGTGTTTCTGTGGGTGACGGTTCTAATTAACACTTGATGGATGACAACAGAAAGTTAAAGCACCTGTTACACGAACTGCTCCGTTAGGGGTTTGCTTTGCAACTGCAATATTAACAGCTTCACAATTCAATTACTTGTCATAGAAATTATGCAGACACAAAATCTTGCTCATCTAACATGAGCTTAGATTGATGATGTTGACATTGATGCATGATGTTGCCTTATAGGTGAAGGCAAAACCAGAATTGCTAATTCTAATATTTATTTTAGAGCTATTAATTTTTACTGATATTTTGGAAAAGAAAAAAAACACTGCAAAGCAAATGGATGTTTTTAAAGGGGAACTCCACCGATATCATACTAAAGATATGTTTCACTGTCACAGAGAGTTAAACTTATCCTATGAAACCAGCGACAACCCTGATTATGTCACAGTGATTTCTCATATTGGGCTTCAGGCTTTTTCAATATTTACAGAAAGCTTGTCTTGTGAACTTGGTTACAAGGACATGGGCTTTCAGTCATTCTGTAGGTCCAGAGTGCTAGAGTCCACCTACTACATGACACATCCTCTAAACGGTCGCAGTTCTGGCTAGGGCAAAACTACTTAGTTGCATGTTGGGACCCTTCTCTATAAAGAGACAGTCATTTCCTGTATTGGTGACACATGGGTTTGGCTACTGCCCCGTCCCTTTAGGAGACTAGAAACACGTCCTGAGTCTGTTCAATCAGATGAGAGAAGTAAATGTAGACGCAGATTATGAACAATTATTTCGGCCCAGAGTCACCATTCTGAATATTGGACCGAGCAAGTTATCTTTGGTATATTCTGACGCAAAAATTGACTTGACAGGTCTCAACCAAACTCATACAGATAGCCAAACTGTGCCAAAATTTTAAGCAAACATTAACTAGCCTTGTAAACAACATAACTCACTCATTTTTGTAATGCTAAAGGTGGATGTTAGCTTTGTAAATATCTAATTTTAGGTGAGGGAATGTTTGGGAAAGGCAAAAACACCCACCATAAAAAAAGAAGAGTATACCAATTAAGTTTGCCATTTGATAAGGACATCACTGTAGCATTAAAATTTGCAGAACACATTCATGCACAAAGGCCTTCTTTAGTCATGTCGGGTATATCCACAAATCAGGCACTTAACACTAACTACCGGTGAGGAATATTCAATTTGACACAGACTTAATCCAACATGTTAACTAATGGCATCTGTCCAATCCTGTAACTGTAAGTTACTGCTGCTTGCACTTCCACTTACTATAAGTAGTATCAGGCATTGCAGTGAGAAGTAAAATTAAAGACAGAGGGTGTCTGAGAGTGTACTTCGGGAAAATTTAGCAGAAACAAATCCTCTGTATGTGTGATTTTGTATCCCTTTAAGGTGCAATGAGTTGCTTGAGCTTTTGAATTCACTGTAGTGTAAAAATGTCTGGGTCCTAAAGCTTTGGAGCGCTGGATTGTGACTGGAAGGTTGTCATTTTAAATGCTTGGAAAGTGCACAGATGTGTGGAGAAAGCGAATGAGTAACGCTTTCTTCTCCCTCAGGAGCAGTTGTTGCTGAGATGCCCTTGGGCGACTTGACCCACACTGCATTGCTGAAGCTGCTCAGTGGCCAGCAGTGAAAGGATGAGGTTTTGCTGGGCAGTGTCCAGGTGTGAATGTGCAGAAATGCACGCATGAGGATTACAGCTCAAAAAGGATGTGCGTGCACAGCAAACCTTAAAGAGATTACACTGAGGTACAGGTGGATGCCCAGTTGATTTTAGTGGTTAATAAAAACCCACTGCACGAAAACAATTAAACAATGACAGACAGAAACAGGACTATTTCCGTAAATTATGTCGCTGAAGCGCTGCACACATTATGAGGAGAACTGCCCTAATTTTCTGACCACTTTAGTAAAGAAAACAAGCTCAGCCACCCTGGTGAGGCATTACAGGAAGGTAATTCCACACCATTACACAAGCCAGCGTGCCAGTCAACAGTCTCTAACAGTCAGTCCATTGAATAATGCTGTTTTAGAAGAAGGGGAGTCATTGTGATGCCAGGTGGCATACCTCAGAGGACTTTCTAAGACAATAAGCCAGGATTTATGAGCCTCAAAACACACGCTCGAGGTCATCGGACCCACATAATAGACTGTGGCTCCTCTGGATTAGGGAATATAATGAAGGTAACAGAAAAATAAAAGGAGCAAGTGAGTGTAAATAATATGTAAATAATATAGTCACTGCTGCATCACAGCTTCATTTTTATGAAGAAAAACAAGAGGGAAATCATTGTGCATTTATACAGCACCTCTACACAGCCACCGAGTCAGGCTAACTAAACACAGTCACGTCCAGCCTGGTGAAAACTGAACCACAAGCAAAACAACAACAATACAGATTTCAGAGAATATCAAGCAAGAGCACGCTGCAAGTGTGAGGATTTGCATTTTCCACAAGTGGACAAAATATCATAAACACATGGACAAGCTAACGCAGTGTTGTAGTTGTGGATGCTAACAAAGCAAACACACTACCTAAGCTAATGCTACCCTGAAATGGGGTCATGTTTACCAGTCCATGTGAACTCCCCCTGCTTGTGGTATTCTTGACCATCACAAGTTTTTCTAGTTGTAACATGTTCGCTGACATGGTCAGAAACTACAGGAGCTAATTTTCAATGTGTGGTGACTAAATATATTCTCATTTTGGATGTTTTTTCTGTAATTTTATGCCCGTAGAAAATGTTGATATTCCTCATAGTTTTCCTCTGTCATTACTGCCTGCATTACCTGTTGCTTGGTAAACTCCTTGTGGAATCTTTTGGTGTCCATGTTGCTGTTGTTTAGAAATGGTGTCGTAGTTTTGCACTCATAGTTAAAACATAGGAAGTCTTCTTAGCTACAAGCTGACCAGTTCCATTTATTGTAATAGCACAGAGTTGCAATTTGTGCTGGTTGTTGCATTGCTTAATATTGGCATGTGCTGTTAACATTGTGTTCACCTTATGTTGTAATAGCATAACTGAAGTAGGAATGTGGATGCTTCTGGGGCTACTAAATGTAGAATGGTAAAAGAAAAAAAAGTCATTCAATGATATGTTGCTTTACATAAACAGTAAAGAATGAAAAATGCATTGCTCACTGTATTACACGTAAATAATTACCTCTACAATGAACAATATTGTTTGCCTCAAATCCAATTTGGCACAGCACCAAGAAATAGCAAAGAATGTGTGGGCACTGTGACATCGCAGCCTGTAGCTTTGTGGGCAAATATCCCTCGGTTTAATGTCTGTCAGGCAGACCCATAAACCTGACAAACCTTCCACTTTGAAACATTTCAGCAGGTCAGAAGGTGGCCTGAAATTTAGGCAAATCATGTGTGTTTCCATTCACAGTCACACCAGCAAGACAACATTTAAATGGGTTTTTTGAAAATCGGTAAGCTTGAAGCCTGACTTGCACATGCAGGGACACGAGGCCCTGAGCCAGAGGAGGGAGTGTTTGAGCAGGCCTTAATGCCTGGTGCAGCAGCAAAAAGGCCTCACAGCAGAATTACAAGCCAGAAAAGATTAGCGTCCTGCGACACTGGGAACAGAATGGCTTTTGTTTCCTTCAGGATAATGAGCTCACCAGGGCACATCACACTGAACAAGACAACCAGTGTGGACGCAAATGTTATCACTGGTGAAATGATGCTATCTTTCTCAGTGAACATCTATTATATGTGTCCGCCTGTATTATTCACAATGAATATTCATGACCTTAAAAGTTGCTTGTTGGCTGCTTGACATAAAACAAAAATCAAAGATCTGTTTGAGAATGAGCTAACATTTTGTAGTTTTCAGAGAAAGATATTTACATGGTAGAGTCACACACATTTTAAAAACCCTGTTGTCCTTGAAGTGGATCACCACCTCTTTAAGTCCAATCATGCAGTAGAAAATCACTGACAGAAAACCAGCAGGAGGGTGTCTACAACACAGAATAATTTAGCAGTAACTAAAAATGAAGTAATGTAAACAGTTAATTTTTAATTTATAAGTTCTGTCCTTCTTGGGGTGTGTACAAATATACTGTTGGCATATGAATTAAATCAGTGTTACACCTGTAATTGCTGAAAGTGCAGGCTTAAACTAGCAAACATGCAACAACTGAGACCTTCTGTGTTAAAATAACCAGCATCACCTTCACAAATCAAAATAAAAAGGGAATTTCTGAAAGAAAAACTCACATATGTTAATACCAGCCTCCCGATAGGATTCTTACCTTTGATTCGACTTGCTTGGAGGGTAAACAGACACAAAGTGAAGAATAGTCCTGACTTCAAAAGCATGATGGGCTAATTTATGTGTTTTTCACGCCCAAAGTTTTCATTTGTAAAGAGAGTGTTGCAAACAACAATAAAATCTCTTTATCTTGAGTCCATTAGCAGAGTGTGCAACAGTTTCCTCATCTGTGCTGACAAGGTCTTCGGCTTGTTAGCACGTACCAAAGGAGGCTCCACTCCTATCTGTGCTCCACTTCAGTCCTTCAGCAGCAGTTAGTTCCTGGATGCTGCTGGATCCCTGTAGACAACCGAGGTGGCAGCATGGGTGGATGAGCAGACGGAGCAAGGGAGGGAGGAGAGACGGTGAACGGATGGAATTTTGGCTCAACAGTTTCCTTTCTACGCTGTCAGTGTGACAACAGTGACGAGGTTAAAAAAGCAGGCTCCGTTCTGAGTCTAATCCCTTTACCTTCTTCTTGCTGCTTGTAATCCCTGCAGGGCCACGTGGCCGCCTGGCCTCATCCTGTTAGCCACCTTCTGGACCCTCATCTGTCAGCTGAACAAACGTGGGGATCTGCCAACCAGCCTAGACCAGATAACTACTCCCCAAGCAGTCGCCCCAAGTTGATCACTGACACCCAGACTCTTTGTGTGCTCTTATCCACCTCAGCTGCCTAACTCTTCCTCTTTCAGTTTAGATTCCTCCTCCCTGGGTGTTCACAGCAAATCCCTGCCTCTCAGGCCAGCAATTTTGGGTGTCAAGTGAGGTCAGGATTGCAGCTTTGTTCTGTATGGTTCACCCAGCTACCAAACAATGTGCTCCATTTCTACTCCAGCTGCACAGCCAAGTTCGGGCCTCCTGTCTGTAAAAAGCAGTGTCTACATCCAACCCTGCACCATCCTTTCTCCTGTTTCTTGGCTGTTGGAATTGCACCTGTTTGATCCTTCTCTTCTGTTATCTGCACTGTTATCTGACAGATGGGAAACAAATGAACTCCACTTCCTTTCTTTTCAATGATCACTTGTTAAAGAATCAGCAAAATCAGGGTAGCCTCTGTTCTTCTATGTGTCCTATCTTCTCTCTGGGTTGTGGTGCTGGTGGCTGTGCTGAAAGAACTGGGAACAGTGGAGGCATTTGTGGCCTCTCCTGTTATGGTTTATCAGTGTGGGAAGGCTCCATGTTATTAGTCTCCACCCTCGCGCCTCTTCCAGTGAAGCGGATTAGCTGCCCTTGTTGGTTGCTAACAATTTGCTGCAGTAAATAAGCCTCTTCAAGAACAACATAATCCATCCAGGCTGTTTTCTGACACAGTAATCTGAACCTTTAACTAATGATTGTAGCTCCATTAAGAGTGACACATATGAAGCAGTATTATTCATTTGGCTAACATTTGCTATTTACATTGCCAGGATGTATAAAAGCTGTTGAAAAAGCTCTCCCTAAAATAGCTTTTGTGTATTAATTTGGGCTGTGATTATCATTTATTTCAATCATCAATTCATCTGCAGATTATTTTCTATCTTCTGTGTGTGATGTCTATACTAGCTTTTCAAAGGCAAAGGTGATAAAATGCCTTGTCATATGATACAAAAAAGAGAAAAGCAGGAGATCTCCAACTTTAAGAGACTGGAAACAGCATTTTCTGCTATTTTTAATGGAAAAATTTGTAAAATATTTTTATCAATCAATCATCAAAATGGTTTGATCAGTTTTTGTACATTTTTTTTTTTTGCACTGAGCAGCGTCCTTTTTTCTACATGATCCCCAGTGAGCTGTTCAGGAAACTTTATTATTGCACTCCACAAAAAAATGCATTGAATAATTCTATGCATGTTTATATTTCTCCTTAAAACCGTGTTGATGTTTGAGGGATATTTCTTCCTTACCATCCTCCACTGGTTTACCTGATGTCAGGGTCATGGTACTCTTCTGCGGCTGTCCAGTCATGGTCGAAAACTCCACACGGTAACTCAAACTTTGCATCCATGGAGCAAAACAGCTGTCCACAAAAACAAAAGAGTAAGCATTTATCATTGATCTGGATATATGATGATACAGTAAAGATACTGTATTAATCATTTTGTTCTGAACAATGGGTTACGTTAATGCAAAACTTTGACATTTAACAAAGAGAGAAGAAAAATTTTACTCAAGCACAGAAATAAATTCTGCAAAGGATTGCAGATGAGTGAGCTACCTTCCCTGACCTCTTATTCACCTGTGTCTGCTTTCACCTCACATTCAACTCGCAGTATAACTTGCCTTGTTAAAACACTTCGTTAAAATACATAGTTTGGACAAAATACAACAGGTTTACAGATTCTGAAAGCTGAAGACCTTGTGCTGTCGAAAACACATTCTTGTCTTCTATCAATAGATGAATATGAAAGATTGATTTTTCAAAAATATGCAAGGTGTATACCCCACCAGTGGGAGCTCTCTTAACAAGATTACATCAAGTTCAGATAGTTTCAGTCAAATTAGGGGTGAAGGAGAAAAAAAACATCTTCATTCCTACACCAAAAGAAGCCCCAGTTCAGTCATTGTTGTTGTTATTTTGTTTGTTTGTTTTATTGCATACAAAATTTCACCTCCCTAAGTAAATAAACACTTTAAACTTAAACTATAAACATCAAAGTTCAGACTGCCAAGACCTCTCTTGTACTGATTATATTATATAATCAAAAGTGACCATTCCAGTATGTGACCCTGACCCAAATCCTTAGGATTAGAGTCAGGGTCAGAGATCAGGTCTCGGTCAAGCTTAAGTCAAAGATTTTTGGTTCAGGTTGAGGATTAAGAATGCATTTGACATTCAGCCCTATTATGAAGTTTAGTATAAACTGACAGTAATGCAAAATTGCTTAATTGTAGCATCATTTATGCATAAACACAGTTTAAGCTTGTAGCCGAGTCTCGTAGATTAATAATGTATTCTCACATTCCCTGTACATTCATAAATTACTTTTATATTTTTTCCCAGGATGAACAAATCCTTGTCAGTCTTAAACAGGATTTTGCTCAGACAAGCTTGACCTTCTCTCACTGGCTGAAGACTTGAATCATTGTCCAATTAAAGAGGTCAGCTTAAATTATGCAACAGAGGGAAAGTGGTACTTGCCATCTGTCAGAAGGGGTTATTTCATTAGGGACAGAGTGTAGGTGTCTCTGGCTGGCAGAGCAAAATACACCTCCGCTGCTACATTCATGCTTTAAAGTTTGGACAGATGCCAGAAGTCAATAAATTACACTACATTGGTATTTGATGCCAGGTATTATTTCACATTTATCACAGGTTAATATTCCACTTGTCACATACCTGTTGTCCTGACTTTGCTGTTGTGCGTTGTACGTTACTCCTCAGTTCCCGTTTATCCACTGCCAGTTTGGGTGGCGTTAGCCATGTTAGCTTAGCAAGAAGCCCATTTTCACCATCTTGTCCTGCTGCTTTCTTGTTTGGGAATCTCAGAAAAATTATTGAGATCATTAAAGCCTGTTCTTGACCAGGTACCATCCCCTCTGACACACACGGGGGACTGAATTCTGTTTGCCGATAGCAGGTAGACATTTTCTTACACTGAGAAGTCTTTGAAAACTAACTAACTTTGAAAATCACCAATCAATTGCAGCTGGGAAGTAGGCAGTCCGCCGCAGGTGACGTGTGTGTGTCATTAAGGTTACCTCGGCCACGGACGTTGTTCTTAAATAGGAGGAAGTAGGAAGGGGGAGACATGCAGGAAAGTGGTCCGAGCAGGATCCGAACCCAGACCCGTTGTAGGGTGCATACCATAGATTGGAAAATAGGGCATTCGTGCTGCATTCACTATCGCAATAATCAAAATAAAAACGTGTCCTGAAGTCTGAAAGTTTGCAAAAATGTTGCTATTGCCATTGGTGACCTATACATGCATCATCGGCCTTTGAGTGCCACTGGATTTGCTGAAGATTTCTTAATTCCCACAGTGGGGGCACTATTGCAGTATTGCTAAGTATTGCTCTCTTAAATAAAAAATAAAGAAAACTCTCATTTCCAGGCACTGATGACTGATTGTTTAATAATTACAGGCCCAGGATGCTTTGCATCATGCATTAATCTATTCTAATTTCTAAATTAAGCCTAATCACTTCCACTAAAGCACATTTTATTCTACTTGCAGAAGGTACTCTACTGCTTATGAAAGCAAAGGTGTGTGTTTATACAAGATAAACATAAAAAGCATGTATCTCTGACACTTAATTAGCCAACCACTTTAGGGTTATTTTGTAATTGTGTTCTACAAATAAAACAACAATCTGAGCTGCTCCACAAAGCCAACATGAGGTAGCAGTAACTCCCATCCCAACTTTTGAATATAGTGGAATTAATGCAATGTGGTGTAAAGCTGCATTAAAACATATACTTATATGTATTAAATTATTTTATGATACTGTGAAAATTAGTATATCAAGCCAACAGATATTACAGAGTTAATTCAATCCCTATGACCAATACCAAAATAAAGTTTATTTTCTTTAAAAAGTGTAAAAATCCATAATAATTATTTTTAATCACTTCATTTCAAAACAACCTATACAAACTTCTGATATTCATTTCCAGTGAGCTTTTTAACCTCTCTTGGGGAGCTGAGAGAGACGAGTGCCAGCCTCAGGGCTACAGTCTAATATTAGTCATGTTTGTCGTAGCACTCCTCTTCGGGAAAATCCACTCTGGGCTGATTATCTGTGTGATCCACTCTACTAGACCTGAAGCAGTGAAAGTGCCATTGCCAGTGTGAAGTCTAAGTGCCTGTGCCAACATCAACTCTGTGACCGGGCCCGGAGTTCATATGTCAGGATATTCTTAGTCATCTAGCTCTGATCTATCTGCTCATTTTTATAAGTGTTGTAGCCTTGAAATTAATGGCACTGAGCTTGTGAAGCCTTTGAACCTGTCAACACTCATGCAGACACATGCTGACTGATGTGTGGACGTGTGAAAGTTCAGTTTCGGCTTAATACATTCATGGAAATTCCTCAGGATGAACAGTGGCAGTAACATACCCCAGTTGTGGTGTCTGAGATATTCATTTTTTTTCCTGTATTGAAGAATTTAAATGAGTGTAAATTAAAATAATAACCATTAATGTTAGTGTTTAAACAATACTTTGGGGAACAGGAACATATTTCGACACTTTTATAAAAAAAAATGATTTGGTGCATCAGTGTTAAATCAAACACTTTGCTGGAACAAAATAAAGTCTCAAAATATGTTTTGGCATTTAATCAGGAAATATTTGATCAATTTAAAATAGCATTACACTAGGTAAAAGTGATCATACTTTTTGAATGAATAACCAAATGTTATTAATAAAGTTAACACTGTAACTGGATCAAAATAGCCCAGTGTTTTGTGTGGCTGGTGAGCCAGTGGTTTTTATACCCATGTGTACTGTGTCTGTGCTACTTTGACTGAGTGCTTGTTACAACAGGACCTTTATACTTACAGCGAAAATTCTTAAGTTAATAAATGTAATATGAATCATCAGAAATAATTAATGGGATGAGGGTGAATTGGGCTGACTGGGATTCATGGCCTCAGTGTTTCTAGTGTCCTGGCTACAGCTCTGCTCACGTTAAGAGGTTGCTGCTGTAACCGTAGGCCTGCCAAGTCAGTAGTACTCTGCAGATATCCAGTATTACTGTAATTGCTTCCCATTCATGGTTTTGGGCACCAGTATGTCCTAGTTTGCAAAAACACACCAATAGAGGGCAGTGTATCGGAATGTCCCAACTGGAGGCAAAACCAGAACCGTTTGAAGTCTGTGAGGAGGAAAAGTATGTTCAGGCTCGGCTGATACACAAATAACTCATTCAGAAATAAACCTCTTATTTCCCAAGCTACTTTTGACTAAAACTCATGACCCACTCTCTTTTCAAAACACTCCATAAAGGGCATATTTTAGGAAAATGTGGAAATCAATTATTTCTGTTGAATAAATGAATTTCAGCAGATGGATTATGGGAAGTGAAAATGAGAAAACTCCTTTCATACCAAAAGTATAAGAAAATGACTGAAGGGAAGAAGTTGTCAGGAACCTGCAGCTATGCAGTTCAGTTTTGATTCTCACTATACAATAGATTGCTTATAGAAATATGTGGTTAATGATGCACATATGTGTGTGGAATATGAAATGCATCAGTCCCTTCTTTTTGCATTTTTTCTGCCTTTCTTAGAGAGTTGACAGAAAAGGAGGGAATGGAGAGAAGGTGAGCTACATGCAAAATATCTGCACTCAAACCTGAGATGTCACATGTTCTGCAGCCCAAAAATGCATCCCTCCCAGTGGTTATACGGTGGTTACAGGTGTTGGTAAAAACCCATTTGTGGATGTTTGATGAATCATTCTGATTCAAAATAAAAGGAGCACCATTTTGAAAGGCACTTACCGTTTAAAAATCAAAATGTCTTTTTTCCTACTTTATTTCACTGAGGTGTTAAAAACCAACTGTTCAAACCATGCTAAAGATTCAAGTGAATATTAGTCAGTGTTTGCATAGTGTGGACAAATCAATCTGCACGTACACACAATATTTGCACAATTGTAAAAGAAAATGCAGACATGATGGTAATTATGATGGACTACCAAGTGTGTAACTTTGAAGTCTATAATAGCTGATCTTCATACCATACACAAATTAATGGAAGCCAAATATTTCTGCAATATGTAATACACACTATGCTTTGAGTTGGAAAATGATCAGCAATAACATAAAGGTATTGAAGCAGGAGAAAACACTCTTAAACCAGCACTTTAACTGACTGCTCGACTCAGTAAATAGTACTAAAATGCCCTCTAAATGCTCAGACCTAAATGGAAAGTGGCTGAAAATGACTCCGGTGGCAGGGTGAGTTAGAGTAAGCATTATATTCTGTCCTGTGGAGAGCGAACAACCTCTAAATGTGACAACTATGACGGCCCTGCCATTCACAACACAGTATTTCCCACATTTTGCTCTCACTTCACACAGAACACAATAGAACAGGACTAGATGCATGCAATGTGATTGCAATGCCCCCAGTTTGATTCCAGCAGGGAACCAGCTTTGTTACATTTGTTATCACTCTGGTAATGCTTTCATGACCAATAGAACCAAGCTACAAAAATAAAACTCAAGTTCCAGTGTTTTTCAATTAAAGCCACTGATTCATAGCAAAACATGAATCACAGTGAAGCGTTTTCATAAGAAAAACATGCCCTTAACGTTCACTTTATAGGGTTCAATAAATATCAATATCAGTTATTCAGATTTTGTAGTTGTCCACAGAGAGATGTGCAACACTGGATACAAGCTAATGACAAATAAAAAAAATCAGGAGAAGAAAGATTTTGGGAGAAGAAAAATACAAGGAAAAGAGATAAAATGGCTGAACTAAATAATTGATTTTATTGTCCAAATGCCAGTTTGGATTCGTCTCACTTAACACTAATTTCATCCAAAAGCATCCATGTGCTTCTTATGTAAGAAGACATACAGTATGTTCACAGCAACAATGAAACATGCAAACACTCATACAAAAACACAACACAAGGACAAATCATATAGGGAGACGAGTCAAACTCAATCACTGTTTGATTGAATAGCAAAAGATGGCGTGATTCTGAAAAGACTGAAGAGTGCACCAGGGACCTCTCCCCTAAAGAGGAATCTGCATATCAGACATGTGATGAAATATCAGATTGAAGCTGCTTTAAGATTAGTTCTCAATGACCTACTACAGACGTCACATGTAATCAGAACTTAAAAAGGCCCGTGGTCTTGTGAGGAATTATATCCAAAGCTCTCTATAGTTGACAGGTGGAAGTCTAAAGATTAATCGCTCATGTCTTTGTTCTGTGTGAGATGGAGAGGTGTGGATGCCCAGGAGGGTTTCCTCCAGCTGTCCGAGCCGAAGTGGAGTTAAAAGACAGCGTTCCCATGCTGGTAGAATGAAGATGGAACCACCACTCCTGCCATGGAGTGAAATGGAGCCTGTTTATCATGTTCCCCATGGGCAGGCTTCATTTTATCTGGAGGGGATGGAGTAAAACAGCAGGAAAGACAGTGATAGAGGGCGGGGTGTGAGGGCGGCTGAGGAGGAAAAGAGTAAGGCATGACGATGTAGGGGAGATAGACATGATGGGAGGAGGAGATGGAAAAAATAGTGGGATGAACCTGGAGGAACAGCGCTGCATGGCAGGGGAACAAAAGAGGGTAAGAAGCAGAGAAGGAGGTCAGGTCAACTGACAGCCCATCAGGGATACATGTGTGTCCCGGCATATTAATCCACACCTGCTTACAGCTCACAGCAGCATGACAGAGGCAGCATGGAAACCATGACTAAACCAGAGCAGAATATAAACCTGTCAAATCTACATCCACCACAGGCCGACACATGTATCTCTATGCTTCTCCACTGATGTAACGCCCTCTTATTTTTACCCCAGTCAGAGCAGACAATGTAGAGGCAGCATATACCAGATCTAAGAATGCCAGGAAGGTTATCTGCTCTCTTGTTCATGTGTGTGTTTGCCTGTTTGTGTGTTCACTTTGAGATTAAGTGGATCAGACATTTTTAATCATGTCAGCGAGGCTTTAGTGAGAGTTGAGAGCTCTCGCTTTGTCTGAAGATGCTCAGCTTTCTCTCTGCATTTAAATTCTGAATGGTGAAATGGCCAATGTGGCATTCCTCATTTACGGAAAATTTCAGATAAGTCAAAAAAACACACATATCTGACAGAATACAAAAATAAGGGTGTCCTATATCGTAACCTCTCACTGAACATTTCTACCACATCGCAGCATGTGATTATCCACAGAGAGCCTCAAGCTTTGTGACAAAAAGAGACCTTTTTAACTGTAGCTCTGGGCTAGTTTGACCTTTTGAAGTTGGTCATGTGCATTTTTAGAAGTCATAGCTATTGGCTTAAGTGGTTAACCTGTGTCACTACTCTGATTTTGTAGTCAATTGATTTGGATAATGATCAGAACCATTGAATTGCCTTGAGTCCATCTTTGGTCACTACTCTTTACTAATGACAAATCCAGACTGTCCTCAGCAAAGAACTGACTGACATTTACAATGATCCTGTCAGCGACCACTGGTGGCCCAAGGTTATTATGACAGAAGCAGAGGATGAGAAGTTAGTGGAGATGGTATAAAGAGTAACAAAGTCCATATATATATAATATACGGTAGATGATAAAGGTATGTGAATGCTTTAGGCCGTGGCTACTTTGTGATTCACATGTTGCTACCACAGCAAACTGTGTAGTTCAGTCTGAGGACTTTGACCCTGTCACAGTGTGTTTTAACATCTTGGTCGAGTGAAAATCGTGTTTGGTCTAAAAAGAGAGACATCCCTCATACCAAAGTCAGGGCTTCACAACTAGTCCAAAAATGAATGAGCAAATGTGCTTCTTTTATACAGTCTATGGTACCAGTGTTGTCTAACTTACTTATGGTGCAACACGTTACAAACATACTTAACTTAACCCAAACCACGATCTCTTAAAAGACCAAGCAAACCATGTCTCAACGCCATCCACGTTTTAAACTGTGTTGTGTCACAACATTAAAATCATCATATATACATTTTTGGGTGGCATTTAAAGTCAGCATATGTGTTACCGATGTGCATTCAGGTTGGCTAGTAACGATTGCAGGCTAGTAACACCTTCAAGACGCCCCAGGACACATCCCCCCTGATGGGAAATTGGGCTGAAATGAGTTTTCCCTGCAGGGTGAGCTCGCCTCACTCTAACATGAGGGTGACCTGCATCTCTTAAGTGAGACACTCAATTTAAGATGGTGAGGCATCTGGTAAGGATGAACTTGAGGACCTCAGGAATGAGAGGAAGTTGACCTGGATACACAGCTGCAGATGGACGGAGGGTTAATAAGCCAGCGTGGACTGTATCCACACCCTCAAAGGATGCTTTAGGATTTTTTTTTTTTGTGGGTTGTGAACGATGAACCATGCCACCACCAACACCTGCTGTGGTTGCTTGTGTGTGTGGTGGTCTTTGGAGTCTCTGGTTCAGCCACAGTCACTGCTGTTTGAACTCCAGGTTTTAGCCGTCTGTTCAGCTGCCTCAGTTGGTTAAATGTTTTCTATTAGATCTCAAACTGACTTAATGATATACTGATAGATTTCATTCAGTCATTATTTTTTATGCTAACACCTGTTTAACTCAACTTGAGTTGAACCACTGCAGCACCGTGTCGCCCTTAGAAATAATTCATGCATCATTAAATTATTTCCCAAGAGTCCATTCAGTTGTTGGACTACATCCCTCAGAACACTGTCAATATTATGACTTTCTATTACAGCTGCATCTCCAAGCCACACCGTTATTTTTGCCTTGACAGATATGTATAAAACATCTATTTTATTGTGTTATATTATATTAAATCACAGAATGTCAAATTATCTTATAGTTAGCATACTATTGTTGACTAACTAAAGGTGAATAGTCACAATTATTCACAGATCTATTTCAGCAAAGGGAGATTGCTACCAAGCTATTTATATCAATAGAATTATTTCAGTAAGTGGAAACCATGTCATTAAAAATTGATATCAGGAAGTGGAAAAGTGAGTAAATTCAGCTTTAGTCAAGGCCAGCTTTAACTGCATTCAGTTTTGTTGCTTCAGCTGAGATTGCATTGTTTTATTTAATACATGCATTTATATGGTATGTATTGTACATACTGTATGGCAAATGTCAACCTGTCAGATTCTAGTTTTAACAAAATGTTGACTAAATGTGCGGCTGCATTTTGCCTTTGTATTTCTGCCTGAGCTGGTGGAGAATTGGATTTTTCTGTTCGGGGAAGATATGCTCAGCAAATGTCACATTGAAGCACATTTGAAATGTGTGGGCACATTCCTCAACTTCTTCTTTTACTGAGGAGAAATATAAATGTTGCTCTTTCTCTTCCTTCCAAGGAACTGTGCGATGGCTTCAGAGCAGAAGACCTCTCTGTCCCAGCCTGTCCTATTAGGAAATCTAATAAAAGAAACTCAGCGTTCAATGGTGGATGTTTAAGGTTGACATTAGCATATTCTAGGTAAATTATTCTTGATCCTGAACTGAAATACCCTACCTGTGTTAAACAGTGTAACAGGAAGCTTGTTTTAAAGCGAGGTCCAGGTAGTGGGAGGGGGAACATGAGGAGAAAGTTGCTTATTAGAGTGACAAGAAGCTTCGGGGTTTGGAGATGAGGGAAAAAGGCTGAATTAGGTTGTGTCAGGCAAATTTCATGCTAATAGCTTCAGTGACATTTTGTGTTGTTATTGCTTGTGAAATGGGAAATTACAAACATGCTAGTCATGTTTCCATCTCAATGCACCTTCTCATGCTTAATGTCAAAAGGTTAATAGACAATATGTAAATTATCCCTGAGGTGAATGAAAGCCCTCATTTATATTCCTCAAGGCTCTTGATGAAACTGAAATCCATCAATGTGGAAGGTTTTATTCATCAATGTGTTGCAGGAATTATACTTCTGACAAAATGACCCATCGGTGCAGCTAAATAGTTATAGCACAGAGAAATTACTTGTGCACGACTTCATGAGCAACAATCACAGAAAATCCTTTCATGCCAAACTAATGTATCATGCAAATATATTTGAGACACAGAGCTGCAGAAGAGGAGGGTGAGATATACAAAGACGTAAAATGACCTCTTGTGTTGAAATGCCATCTTCTCTGTTGTAGCGGTCTCTGCACTCTGCCTTTTAACGAGGACTTAATAAAGTTTAGTGTGCTCGACCTCTGAGCAGGAGCATCTCAAGTTCAGCACAAACGTCAGCCAAGAACAAGACAACAGACTCCCACCAGCTCATTATTAGACAACAGTTCAGTTTCTCTCTTACTTTAAACTTTGTTTGCCTTAAAAGTCTCAGTAAAAGGACATTTTGGTGTTGTTGTTCCATAACTTTGCAGAGGTTGTTTACCTTTTAAAGCTATGGTTCTGGATTTTGGACATTAAGTTATATAAAATACCTGCCAGTAGTGTAGTTGATGCAAAGCTATAAGCCTAGCTGCCAAGCGTTGGTGTTGTAGTTCTCGCCAGTTCCTATCCTACAATCAGAGGACTCCCCCCAAAAAAGTAATACAGGGTGTTTGTACAGGTAGCGAAATACGACTGATATTTACATTTTAACATTTTGTGGATGGTGGTTTTACTTGGCACTAATATGTTTCTTGAAAAGGCCTGCAAGTACAATGACAGCAGCCAGTACAGAGTACAGGGCAGGTATTTGTTATTTTTAATTAACGATGTAGAATAAAATGTATTTTTGGTTTACTTCCAATTATGGAAGCTTTGTTCACAGCCCTCTGTTAAATTCTAGTCTAAAATCTAGTCTAGTCAATTATTGTAGTATGTTTAAGTGAATTCGGTATGTGTTTGAATTTTGAAAAAGGTCATGCTAGCTATTTTCTCCTGTTTTCAGTCTCAGCATCTCCTGCAGCTTACAGGGGATTTCTGACTCCTTCACGTGTAAAATGTACGATACTGCAAACTAAAATCAAATCACACGTAATCTCTGCCAGGCAAAAACATGGTATCTCCAGATTGGTGTATTAGGAAATAATGTAAGAAACTCAGTTGAGCAGATGAATGTTAATAGGTTTTATCAGTGCAGGTGATTCAGCTTTCTCTGTCAGAATGAGGTTTTTGCATGACCAACCTGCAGGTAAACAGAGGACGCCCTCCTTACCCACACTGGTAATTGAGGGCCCATTACCAATGTTGCACATGCAGTGTGGATGGATGGATCATATAACATCCACACCTCTTTTACCTCTACGACATATAACTGCCTAATTTGGTGATGTATTGCTTGTCGGGCCAGAGTCAGTAAGGTAAGTGTGATAGATTCACTGAGCTCTAGGAGAAACAGTCCCACAGGTGTAAACGCAGCCAGCCATTCGGATCACCAGTGTGATGAGATTATTTTACTCAATTATTCGGATTACCAGGGAAAGCCCCTCCTTTATGATTCAGAGCAACATATTATTAGACATATAGGTGGGATGAAGGAGAGTGCTGCCAGCCTTAAAACTAACCCACTTTGTTTAAACTGCTTGTGGCAATGGATCTGCTGAAGCACGGAAAGAACACGCATGACTGAAAACTGTGATTTAATACACATACGCAAACATATAGCTGTACACATCTCAGTGCAACCCTGATCCACATAAACTGTGTGTTCAGTGTTTGTGGGCATAAATAAACAATGAAAGGCTCCACCTTTGACCCCACTATCCAATTGTAGCTCCCTATCATCTTGTTATCACCAGGTATTGATCCAGATAAAGCATAGATTTATGGTTCTGCCAATAGGTATTGATTACAAATGTTTTTATATGATGAATTTTCATACGTTCAAGGCTGGTATACCTGTGATAATTACCATGTCCACACTGCAAGTGGATGTGTTTAACCATACTGGGAGAATGAAGCTGCTACATTTGAAAAAAAAAAAAGGAAAAGCTCAAAATGTATTTTTACTTTAACTAACTCCACCCTTAAAAAGCATTTCTTAAAAACGTTAACCATGGCGTCAGAACGAGGTTGGCTGGAATCTGAAACCTACTTGTTATTCACCTTCAATCTCCTTACCTTCCCGTGTTGCCTATTAGATGACTTGCTGACTCGTTTTCCTTCCTGTCAAGGTCAATTGTTACCACCTTGGTAAGGTAATTTATTAATAGCAGATGGGCTCATGTGCCTCCATTTTTCAGGTGATGAATGCTGCGAACCTTCTTTGACCAGAAAGGGTAAAACAATAAAGCTGTTAAACCAAAACTACGTTCAGCGAAGGAATATTTTATAGGTTCATTATCCATGTGTTCAGCCTCACTAGCTGTTACATCAGCAACGTCCTTCGCTCCACAGCAGACCTGTGGCAAACCAGTAATGCAGCACATTCAGCTCATAGAAAAAAGCCTGTATAATTAATGTATTTGCTTGCACAATGCAATCATACCGAGTCAACAAAAGGATAATGTGTACTGTTCTACGTACAGCACAGTTACCTACACGAGCCATGCAATACTTCTTTGGATACACAAAATCATAAACTCTGTTTGTTAAACATCAACAATCTCTCAGCATGAAAGATTTATCTGGTCCATAACGGATCAGCGCTGCACTTTATCAGTCTCTGCATGCATTCAGAAGGACTGCGTCACATCTACAGTATGAGCACATGAGCTGCACTGTATGTGTAATCATATGAAATAAAATATTCACGCTAACCCAACATTTACTGGGAGGCTCCACCGCTCAAAGTCTTATACAGGTCTTGGACCTCTGGAGACTTTTGGGCTCCAGAGGGAGCAGCATAAATTACCTTCAGTTATGTCAGCATTGGTTGGGTCAAGACCCGAAATAAAAATAATCGGTTGGTGTGGATTGAGAAAAGGTGAGCCCACTCCTCATCTCTGTTTATATACATAACACACCATGAATCTCCCGACTGCCTGATCCCGCCTAACAGAGATGGAAAGAAAGTGACATGGCTTAGACATTAGCTACTCCAATCATCAGCTCTGGAAGAAAATAACGTGTGTAACTCAGAATGTTATTGATTAAGACATTTTTAAAAACAAGTTTTAACATCTTCTGGATGTAGTCTGATGTATTCACTATTATTAATAACTCACCAAAACGTCTGCACCACTTTTGCTAACATTGCGCTTTAAAGTAACAACATAAGGCAGCTCGAGAAAAGTAGTGTAATGAAGGTTGTGAGACAAATCTAGCCCAGCTAAAAACTGGTGTTCTACATTCTCATGCACATTAAGTCGACCTGTCATAAAAGACAAACTCCTCAAAAATGTCTAACTGCTTTTAAAACTGATGTGCTAACTAGATGCTAAAAGTTTTTTAAAAGAAGTCTTAATCATTAACATTCTGAATCACATTGGGGGGTTTTTTCAGAGCTGATGATAAAAGTAGCTGACAAGGCAGCCCTCTCACTTCCTTCCCATCTCGTTTCACCTGAACAGTATTGATCGGGAAGACCGGACAGATTGGCACTGACATCTTGACCAAAGTGCCTGTTGAGTTGCATTGTGGGTAATATATGTTCCTAAGTCCTAAGGGGCCTTTGACATTCTTTATTTTTTCTATACTATTTTTGTATTATTCCTACCACCTTTACTTTTGCACTCACACTACTTCCACTTTAGTGATGTGCTATTTCAACCAAAAAAGTAGATATGGGTCATAATAAGTTGCTGAACAAACAACCCATAGGACTGGGTTTACAGTATTTTGCAGGGTGACAGTCTTAAAAAATCTCTGGCGTTGCTGTATTGATAGTGTCCACTGTGAACTCAACAATGTTATAGAAGTGCAATGTTAAATCAGCACAGCATTTGAACCTACTGGACTTTATCAGGCAAACATCCATGTGAACAAAAAACAGGTTTCTATACAGACACTGATAACTCAACCTACAATTAACTCATCACAAGATACAAAACAACTCCTAATATCCCATAATATTCAGCCATGCACTAATGAAACACATAAAGTCCTTAAAAAAAAAAGGCTTTAATTCACAAAGGACATATGTGACACCCATTCAATTAGCATTTATAAGCACATGAGACTCCAGCTGTAAGTGTTAATTAATGTTAATTAATTTATAACTATAACTCCTCCTGTGGGCACCTGGAGGTAAAGTGTTAAATCAGCATGGTTTTAAAAAGACAAATATCTGTACAATGAGACCACCTTGACCATTGACTGTGTTTTCTCATGTAAAAATGAGAATCATAATCTCTACACTGTACCCATTTTCTCTCTTCTTCTAAATAGTCTCAAAAATGTGCATGACACACAGGCTTCACTTTGTTATCATGGGAGCCTGTGATCCTGTTTTTTGCTCAAATGAATGTTTTGCTGCTGAAGACCTTGTAGATACGAACATTTCATTAAAAGCTTGGGAGCGCAAAAAATTTCAGCATGAAGGCAATCTCTGCTTTCCCTTTGTGTGCTATTTGTTTTGTCCTGCACCTGGATTTGCACACTTCTATCCCCCGTCTTTACACAAAAAGAAAATATGTTGTTATGAAGGTCAACCACAGCTGTAAATTGTGTACAACTTCCTGATTCACTTTTTAGCCTCAGCTGACTTTAATTTAGAGTTTTTTACATCTATATTGTTGACTCTTTTCCTATCATGTGGTTATTGGGGAATACTGTGTTTCTAATGACACTTTACAAATACTTTCTCACCAATAAAACTTTATAATTATGTTCTATGAGCTCTTGGAGGACTTCAGATCCAAAGGCCTTGCAGTAATATATTGCCCAACAAATGTGTATGTTCTACATCATGAGATACACATGCAGTCAGTCTTTGAAGATACTGTGAACTGCCGCAGGAAATCAAGAAAATGCTCAGGTGCACTCATCTTTCATGCATGACTTGCCATATGAAAATTCATATATGGAAAGCATGTGAGTTGTGACAATATGAGTGGCCCCTTCTGTGTGTGTGAAGTACACCAGAAGAGCCCAGCCCACTGCCAGTCTCATGACTTATTGAACTGTGACAGCCGTTCGCCACGCAGATTGTGTCCTCCTCCGCCTGCCAGGAAGGCAGCACAGAGATGGAAAAGGGCAGGAAAGATGGCGGAGAGTTCAAAACCTCAGTGAGAATCTCAGCCACAACACACTCTCGTCGTGACATCGGGGAGAAACGTCGAGGGGAACTGATGTGAAATGACGCACATTCATCTAAATTAATCCGTATTATCTGATGCTCGGCCACGTTCTGCGAGTGCCTCAAGAGGCTGTTGGATTTCATTTTGACATCATCGTGATACACTTGGGCCATTTACTCTCTCATTTCATTTCAAGGAAATACTACAAGATTATCTGCTCTCAACTCTGAAAGAAAAGGTTTTTACTGGAGGTTTCACCAGATTCTTGATTAAAAACTGCATTTAAACTCCCACTCATAGAACAATAGTGCCAAACAGATACTTTAAAGCCTTTATTGCACAGCATCTCTGAATTTGAACAGATAAACACCTTTATTTCACATAATGCTGACATATCCACAGCATTATTTGTGCAGCTCAGCAGGCCAGACTCTACAGTTTAAATCACTTGCTAAAGCCAGGAGATGGCAAACCATTTCACACATTAACGTAACATACTGTAGATACAGATTTAATGCAGCAGAAAACAGACCCACACACACACAGTAAAACAAGGTGGTGTTTGTTCAGCAAAATTGAACTTATGATCAGCTTTCAGCTCTGCTGGGTAAATATCAGCTACAGTTTCTTTGTTTGACACTGATATGAATCTTTTCTCTCTTTTTTTCACCTGCATAAGTGTGCCTTTCTAAACGATAACCATACAGGGCAGCACAACCAGAATAAAAATATATACCATGGCAGCTTTTCTCAGAATACATTGACATATTGTAGTTTACTTTTCAAAATAAAACTACCATTTTTGTACACATAATGCAAAAAGGACGGAGCCAAATATATTTTTTACTTATCATATCAGGTGTTCATGTCTCTGTGCATTGCTTTAATATACTTAATCATCCAAACAAGAATCCAGAACAACCCATCACTTCATTTATCCTCCAACACAGCAAATTTAATCACCAAAGAGAAGCTTATATGAGGCATTTAATGGATTTTCTGGGTTGCGTAATTTCTCCCTCACAGTCACTCTTTCTATATTAAATCTTCTTTTTTAATTAAAACCAGCTTTTTTAAAGAATTTTGCCTTGCATTGGTTTGGGCTTTAAACCCGTGGGAATTATATGGAAAATTTCTACTCCAGATTACTTTCATTTGTTTCACAAAAATTGGCATTTTTAATCTCTATATGACTAAAATATGGATGTTTTCTTCTTTTGCATGCACATCTTATAATGTCTCAAGAAATGATACTGTTTATGGCATTCTTACTATTTTATATTCTCATATATTTTTTAGAACTTCATATCCAAAAATAAATACAGAAACACATCTTATTGATTCGTTCACGACCTGCAGCATCTGAAGCGCACAAGTTTATGGAATGCTTTCTTGAAGTCCTCGTTGGACATGGTGTAAATGATTGGGTTGATGAGGGAGTTCAGATATCCCAACCAGGTGAAAAAGTCAAACAACTCGGGGTTGAAGCATGTGTCACACGTGGCCACCACAAGTGTGTAAATGAAAAACGGCAGCCAGCAAACGATATAAGCGCCGAGGATTATCCCCAAAGTCTTGGTCGCTTTTCTCTCTCTGGCTGCTGAAATGCGCTTTTTCTCCAAAAGCGCGTCGGACACCGTCACTTTGACCTGGTTCTCGCTCGTGGAAGACCCGGTGTCGCTGGATGGGGTGTCGTGCCTCCCGCACTGCAGAGAGCTCGTGGACGCCACGGATCCAGGAGAGTTGGTGACCAGGTGCGCAGAGGTGAGTCTCTTCCCCACTTTCTTGGGGGACTGCTTCAGGATCCTTTTACGCGCCTCGACGTATATCCGTCCGTAGAGGACAATGAGCAGCAAGGTGGGGATGTAGAAAGCCCCAAAGGTGGAGTAGATAGTGTAGAAAATATGATCCGTGTTGACACTGCAACTGGTCAGCTCCTCAGCTTTCACCTGCCTCCAGAAGAGAGGCGGCAGGGAGATGGAGATGGCGATGACCCAGGCTGTGGCCACCATCCCGGCTGCGCGCCCTGGCGTGCGCTTTTTGGAGTACTCCACCGCATCCGTGATGGCCCAGTACCTATCCAAAGCGATTACGCACAGGTGGAGGATGGACGCCGTGCAACACGTTATGTCCGAGGAGAGCCAGATGTCGCACACGATTTGCCCCAGCGTCCAGGTGTGGATGACTGTGTACAGGACGCAGATGGGCATCACCAGGATGGACACCAGCAGGTCGGTGATGGCCAGGGACGCGATCAGAAAGTTCGCGGGAGTTTGCAGCTTCTTCGACTGGGAGATCGTAGCGATGACGAACGCGTTGGATAAAGTGGTGGCGAGTGTGATAACGGAGAGGATCACCGCCAGACTGATCTGATAGGCGAGACTCTCTGCGCTTACATCCACAGCGGATGGCTCGGTGATAAAACTGTCGTTTGTGGTGTTCACCAGCTGAGTTGGCTCGACTTGACCGGAGCGCTCCATAACTTTTTAGTCACTTTTTCTCATATTTTAA
>CAFUXE010000619.1:584991-601462 GCA_903364295.1 Serranus cabrilla
ATATAGAACAATATATTAAATCTATCCAAAAATGTAATGTTACCTTAATATATAGACAACCTGTAGTTCTTGTTAGTGTTTATAATTGTTATTAGAATTATGCTTGATCGCCTCCAATTCAAGTAAGATCAACATAGGTGTACATACAGTACATACAGAGGTAACTTATATCCATCCCGAACATGGATATAGTAGAGAGCCTTCTCTTTGGTCAAATATTTATAATACAAATGACATATGAAAATAAAGCTTGACAACAATGTAAAACACGTCAATGAGTAAAGGCTATGATGGTTTAACATGTGATGCACATGACATAGACACATGACTTACACTATGCACAAAAGCCTATGCAGTTATCAAAGCCTAGAGGTACAGATCAGTACGGAATAATGAAAACACTGAACACAAAAAGCAGATTTAAAAGTTAAGTCCACATCAACAAGTTCCAAAGCATGTATTAAACAAATGGTGTCATTACAGCTAATGACTCATACTACAGCACAAGTAAACTTATATCCAAGATGAGCAGATTCCTCAAAGCTGCAAGCAGACATGCACAGACTCACTGAGCTCACACAGATCAGCAGGGGACTGAACAACCATGACATGACTCAGAGTTCTGCAGACTGTGTCCCTGCTCACTGTGACATCAGCAGCAACACAACAGCTTTAGTGTCCAGGTAAACCGAGCACAGCACAGATAACATCAACCAGTGCGCAGCAGCAAGTTAGATACAGGCGAGCCTCACTCTGAGCAGAAGAACCAGCAGTCAGGACTGATGTTATGTTGCATAACGACGCTGCACTGAGACTGTACATAAAATATGATAATCAATAACACAGAAATCACCACTTAAACCGCTGTGTGTCTGCAGCAACCTGCAGCATGACGGAGGCCAGGAGACATCAACTAACTACAGCAGCCAGGTCATTTTAGTTATGGTTAGATGATTCATATAATAGTTCAATGTTTTTCTTTATTAGAGCCACAGGCAGGAATTCACCAAAAAATAAAACCAAGTAAAATCAATGAAATGAGCCATGGTCACATGCCATCTCAGTCTTGTGCTGTCATGTGGATGTATTTGAGCAAAACAAAAGGTGTTTTGCACAAATCTTTAAGCAAATAGGCTGTTCTGAGGTCAGTATGTCACGCTCTTGAGATCCAATCAACCTCATGTCCAGACCACATGTGCAGCACTAAAACCAAATGCCTTAGGCATTGTTTTGTTGTATAGTCTTCTACATAAGACCTATAAGATCACTGTTAGCCTCCTTTACTTTAAAAACTACATGTATGACACAGTTTGCAGATATTAGGCGACATGATAATGGATAAAGTGGAGGTGAAGTTTGTTATTTTTTATATGGGGATAGTTTGTTTTGAGAGATTGAGATCTTGCTCTCCTTCACCACATAACTGATTTCTGTCATCACCTGATCCTTGCAGGCAGAGCCATAGGCAAGTCAGGGGATCACGAGTTGTAGGTCACCTTTGGGGAAACACACACACACACACACACACACACACACACTCACAATTATTTTGGTGAATTGATCACTATATGCTTTAAAGTCTCTTACACAATGTCTGGAATAAAATTCAGTTAATAAAAATACTGAATAGTGAACAAATTTAAATCTATGGAGCATAAAAAAGTGAAATAAAAACCAATACAATACCCACTAAACCAGCCTTCATTTGCTCTTTTCACTGGTGTTCTAAAAGTTACATTAACCTTTGTCGACAAACCCATTAATACTTTTTTTTTTTTAAGCTGGCAAGAGCATTTGTGTCAAACAGTTGAGCCTCATTTAGAGTTTGATGTAGCATGAAGGTATCTCACTGAGGTGTTAATTAATGATGCATTCACCTGAACTCACAGGAGTTTTAATGAATAACCTATGGCAGGAAAAGGGTAGCAGACTATCAAAGTCCCATGTGCTATACTAGGCAGATGTAGTTAATGTCACCCTAGAATAAAACAGTATTTAATTTTATTCCCAAAAACTATGGAACACACAGGAAATATAACACCTATCTATTTAACCTGGCTATTAATGTGGAGTTATGTTATGGCTTTATATTTTAGTCATCTGTTTTTACATTATTCTTTAATTCTGGTGTTTATTTAATTTTATTCTATTGACTTTTTTGAGGAATCAATGATGTCAATGGTATGATTAAAATTAAATAAATACACACAAACAATCAGGTGACATCAGTAAACAGATATATTGATATGTATTGATATATAGATATTTATTCATTTATTATTGTATGTTACGTTTTGCAAATTTGGATCTATTTTTTCATTTATTTGTCCGTGTTGTTTCAGTTTTGCCCTGTGAATCACTTTGGCCTACATGTTTGTATGAAAGGTGCTGCTGTATATTATATAATATTAACTACTAAAGTTGAGTTAAAGTTGAAATACAGATGCATGCATGTGACTTGTCTGCATCAGTGTGCATTCATGTGTATTCCAGTTCAGTTTTCCTGCATTTAATCTTCACTTTATAAGCCGTTTATACTCGCACTCATGCGCATGGAAAGACATTTTCAAGCTTTAGAAAGCCTTTCTCAATATAATGAGGAAGAAATGTCAGATTGGTGGCACTTATCAAGGGAGAGTGAACATTACAGTGTGGTGATATATCTCTTTTATTGGCTTAAACACTAAAACAATCCATAAGGCATACATAAATACCTTTGACACCTCAGAAAATCACATTAGCAATGTGCTTTTTCTCCAACCCTGGATAATTGCTTTTGGTGTTAATGAATCCTCTCTGGGGAGTCTGCATCTGTTGCAGAAAACTGTCATTAACTTTGTTGTAAAACTTGATTATACTGTATATTTTGGTCCCATCGGGCATCCCAGATTGTTTACTTTTCAGTGAAGTTAATATATACACTGGTAAAGTCATTCCATGTCCTCTGTGATTTCTATGGCTGATGTTTTGCACTTGAATTCCCCTGCAGGCAGCGACAAACAGCAGTTATTTCCCTGTATCCGAGCTCGGCAGAGAGCATGGTGAAACAGTACTCAGTGGAACAGACCCTCCTGTGAGTTCATGATTGTACCCCTTGACTGACCATGACCGCCTGGCACCGCTAATGCACAAGAACTGGGCACCAAACAGCCACCATTACCGCCGTTTACACAAAAACACATGCTCTTTTCTGTCACCTTAATGTGACACTTTGTTTTGTTTGCTAGTTGTAGTTTTCTGTGTGAAAAGGCTGCAGTGTGAGTGACCCAGTTCAGTGGCAGCAGCAGCAGTACGGGGCGATTTCTGTGACTCGGTTTCTGTTATCTCCCCTCATCTCAAAACACATTGCACCACAGCCCAGTATCCAATCTCACGCTGGCCCTGGAAGTCCTATTTATAGTCGGGTAATAAGGTATCCAGCTCGCCTTAAAGTTGGGACATTATACCACATACAAGCACAGGATGGTGACCAAAAAAAAAGTCTATACAATGATGTTAAATGAATATTAAAACATATTGGTATCCTGAGATACTTGTGAAAAATCTATGTTTGTTTTACACCAAATCTTGCAGTGAAACTGTCTTTTCATAGTAACTTTAGGTTAACTAGAAAAATGCATTTCCTGCAGAAAATGCTTGTGGATGCTGAAATTGATTCATTGATAAGAGGCTGAATAAAACCAATCATTTTGTGTGTATAGCATTGTGTACAGTATGTATAATATGAACAGATTGTGTGCACAGTATCTGTAATGTCTGCACTGTGTATAGTATGTGGAGTATTTCTGTACAGTAGGTGCAGAATATGTGTACAGTATGTATAGAATGTATATGTATATCATATATAAAGTGTAGGTACACCATGTATATAATGTAAATATAGTTTGTGGGCAATGTATAGAAAGTATAGTAGTATATATAAAATGTATGTATGGCATGTATAGAATGCATGTATGTTTGTAGAATGTATAGAATGTATGTGTAGTATGTTTAGTGTGTATAGAATGTACATACAGTATGTGCAGACTATATATACAGAATGTATAGTCTGTATATGATGTATATATAGTATGTACAGAATGTCTAGTAAGTTTGTAGAGTTTGTATTTAGGTCTATTTGTGTGTGATAGTATGAGTGGCGTATGCTCCCATTCATTTACATTGTAAAAAAAAAAAGCATTCCCACAATGAGAAGAGATAATTAAAGCTTTTGGCAGCCTACTTGTATTTGAATTCATCCTCTTGAGATGAATTAAACTATAAATATAACTTAGTCTCTGTACAGTTTTTATCTTAAATACTGGATGCCTGGACCATGTGAGTTCTGGCAGGAGTTCATCATTGTTCAAATGAAAACTGTGTTGTGATGTGAGTGGTTCTTGCCAAGAAGCGTCCACAGGAGAATAGTTGGTGTTGTATATCAGCTGTAGTAGGTCTGCAGTACAAGATGTCTGAGATTTGTGAAGTACATCATGTTCCAGATTGAAAACTCCATGCAGAGCTGATAGTGCAGAGTCACTGTGGGTTTCTTCAGTATATTTCTATCCACCTGTTCTTGTGGACATCTTCAAGTAAATTTTCAGGCGAGGCAAGGTGTAAAAGTTGATGTATCAATAAAAACAAAACACAACATGATCCAATGGAAACATGTTTAGTGTACAAATCATGATGTATAAGACACCTTACATGACTTAAATATGACTCATCGCTCATTCTCTTCTGGTTTAATGAACGGACAACTATTGCCACCAGCAAACTCAACAATAATGGAAGGAAGAATGCATTATTTTTGCATATTCTTAAATAAATAAATATATCATAAAATGTGATATATTTCTATATAAACTTGACTATTGTCATACTGTATTGTTGCCTTGTAGTCTTACTTTATAGTGACAATAAGGAATCAAAGTTAGGTTGCTTTAGCAAGAAATGAAGAGTAGGCTGCATTTCTACAACCAATTATTTACACTTTCTCAGACTGAAGTTTAATCAAGAGCACTTTGAACACATTTTGGGGTGACCTTTCTGTTTTTGTGGTCATCTATTTCTATCCTTAACTGACAGCTGTAGAGACTGAGACCAAATAGGGCAAACCCAAATCAGGGCAGATCCCTTGTTGTTATGAGATTCAGCGCTCCCTCTCCACCTACCCAAAACCATCGCTGGAGGGAATCACTCTGTCTTATCCAAGTGTTTATGACATGAGACACGGGAGGAATGACCAAGCTGAACAGCTAGGTCAGCCATGCTGCGACTGGATCCTGACGCTACCTCGTATGTGCGGCTGTGTGGATGTAGGAAGGCTGCATTCGAAAAGTTCTACGTAAGGTTATAGAGGAAAAGAAAGATCCAGATTGTTACCGGCACAAAGTTCAAAAGCCAGCATCTGTGTGTTAGTGCCCATGGCAACACGGGTAAGTTGCACATCTGTGAAGGCACCATTACTGCTGAAAGGTACATACAGGCTTTGGAGCAACATATGGTGCCATCCAGACAATGTCTTTTCCAGTGACGTTCCTGCTTATTGCAGCAAGACAAAGCCACATTCTGCATGTGTTACTACAGCGTGGCTTTGAAGGAAAAGAGTCTGCCTGCAGTCCAGACCTGTCTGCCATTAAAGAAAGTGCAGACCCGGACTGTTGAGCAACTGAAGTCGTATATCAAACAAGAATGTGATGACGATGTTGATGAAAGAAAAGGTGATGTAACACAGTGGTAAACAAGCACCTGTCCCAACTTTTTTGGACCATGCTGCAGGTATCAAATTCAGCATTCAGAGTGTATATCAACAACACACGGTAAAGTTTATCAGTGTAAACATGAAATATATTGTCCTTTTTAAGAGTTTTCAGTTGAATAGTTATTAAGTTATTATTACACCCTGTTTAATTTGCATTTTAGGCAGCGTACCAACTGTTCTGGAATTGGGGTCTCCTGTTCGGCTGTATTGATTTTAATTATTGTTTTTTACTATCTATTTTGATTCAAGTTCTCAGAGTGCAATGCTAAATCAGTGGAGGACTCTTTTAAAATGCTGCTTACAAATTAATGCTTTGAAATGACTATCCAGTAATTACTTTTACTTTTTTCTACTTAAATACAATTTGCTGTTTATGTGTGCGCTATTTGAGTGAATTTTTAATGCTGGACTAGAGAATCTTCTACTTCAGTCCAGGATTTGAACACTTCCTCCATCACTGTGTATCATGTGGAGGCTGGGTACAATGACAGAATCAAATTTAGGACACATGTTGAGCTGCAGATCCCGTCCCACTGCAGTGTGTCCCAGCCTGGTCTGATGGCATATGGTGCCTTCTGCTCCGCTAATCAGCTCTCGAAGGTCTCTGGCTAAAAATGCATCGAGAGACATGAGGGCTTCAATTTGCAACTGGAGGTTTTTTGGGGTTCTGATGATCATATGAAGGAGCTGGTGCCACCATGAAGGGGACTGTGCCACTTTTTGAAAGAGGGCTTGTGCCCCATTTTTGAGAGCCCCTTGCTGTGAACATTGTGTAGGTCACTTAAGAAAAGGGCTGCTCGATTGTAGAGCATTTTCAGCACACAGCTACCGGGAAGCAGAGGGGGGTGTGTGCTTAAATGCACTATATAGGGCAGAATTGGACTCCCTGGAGGACAACATGTGACAGGAAATGAGCTAAGTGATGGTGATGACTGACTGATTGATATCAGGGCTGTTTTACTGCGGTCAGACTCATTTTGGCTTGACTGGAAGTGGCCGAGTCCATTTGGAGACAGCATGGTCAGATGGGAGACTGACTGCAGGCGGTTATGAGTTTTATCAGCACTTTTAAAAGCTGGAGCTGGTCCACACTTTGAAAAAAGGAAGCGTAGAATTGATTTATTAAGCCCTGGCAATGATGCTGCAGTGATACCATTGTGTCAGTCACTGAGGTTTTGTTGCATAATGCATATTATTCTCTCTCTAAACATTCACAGCATGCAGCTACAGTATCACAGATGGCCTCATTTTAACAATTAAAGGAAGATTACCCGGCGGTATAGATTGCAAACACCGTAATTGACATGCTTCTCTGAGATATGAGGAGAATAGGACTTGATTATGTGAGCATGAGATTGATTTACCGCCTCCTGGGGGTATAAGCTGTCAGTTTGTGTGTGTGTATGTTTACTTATATACTGTATGTGTGTAGAAAGAGACGGTGAGAGGAGGCGACCGGGCTAATCCCGAGTGGGCAGACAAGTGCTAATAGCACACATCAGTGCTGGTGTGGGTGAAGGCTCATGGAGTGTGAAAAGGACAGGTTATTGAGCAGGACGGGCACGGTGTGGAAGTTAGGAACAGGCGTCACTGAAATCCATCACCCTGTCAGCAATATGTGAAAATCAAGGCTGTGGATAGCCCTGGAGAAACGTTTTACAACGTTACGTGTGTAATGTGTATGTAAATGTTAGGAAGGCAGCGCTGTGGTTGCAGCTGAGGACAATGATTTATTGAGTAAACACTTCCCACCCCGCTAACCATGAAGACTTATATCAAGGATGTATAAGTTCATTCATTTTCTGTAACCGCTTATCTGAACCTGGGAGGCTGGAGCCGATCCCAGCTGCATTGGGCGAGAGGCGGGGTACACCCTGGACAGGACGCCAGTCTGTCGCAGGGCTGACACATGTAGACAGACAACCATTCACACCCTCATTCACTCCTACGGGAAATTTAGAGTCACCAATTGAACCTAAGCTGCATGTTTTTGGACTGTGGGAGGAAGCCGGAGTACCCAGAGAGAACCCACGCACACACGGGGAGAACATGCAAACTCCACACAGAAGGGCTTCTTGCTGTGAGGCAGGCGTGCTAACCACCGTGTGGCCCAGATGTATTAGTTAACCCACTTCATCACAGCTGTATTTAGTCAATTACAGCTGTGTTTAAGTTAAGTTTACTCGACAAAAAAGATTGTCTTGGTTTGTGCGACAAAGTGTTGTAGCCCCCCAGAGGAGCACTAAACAGGAGGAAGTAGAAGGCTCGAGAAACCCAATATCACCAAGTGTGTGTGTGAGTCTGTTTACACTTTAGTTTCACAAGTACAACGCCATCTGTCTAACTGTGTCAACTCTTGTGTCAAACTGCACCAGATGCAACCTTTAGCACTTTGGTGGACTGTTATACACTAAACACTACGAGCTGATGCACGTCAAGGCTACCCACTCTCAGAACTGTGGAGATTTCTGTCTGTGTTCACATGAAAGACTGTGAAGGTGATTGAGTGTGCTGTTTGATCTGGCTAACCCGCACTCGGTGATGCAACTAAGTAGCATATACTCAAGTGCACTTGTGCACTATTTTTGTTATACTTGTAATTTACTTGAGTATTTCCATTTTCTGCAACATTCATGTCCTTAAAATTACAATTTTTATATCGAAAACTCAGCCCTTGCTACCTTGAGCTCTTGAAGAAAACTTCCCTCCACTTCTTTGACAACTAAACGTACGACTATTCCACAAATTTGTGCATATTTTGAAAGATAATTTGATATTGCTTTCATGTTTTTGTGTGTTATTTATGTTTTGTCTGCTGTTTATTGCTGCCAGGCAGCAAACTGAATTTGCTTTGGTATAATAATAATATAGTTGAAAATCAGCTTTTCAAATGAAAATTGCAAGAAGATTGCAATGTTTGTATCTTTATGTCATGTATGCACAAATATAAACATTACATTTTCAGTAAATCTACAAGAGCAGTGTTCCTGCTGCTTTAAAGTTTCCTCACAGATGAACCTGGTATTAGTTGGTATTCCTGATCTGCTGTCTGTCAGTGAACACTGGAGGATGCTGACTTGAGAGCAGCACAGCGTTTCTGCAAAGGCCAGTGAGATTTCTTAATGAATGAAAGAATTAAAGCGATGATGCATGCCAGTTTCGTTCATACTTGGTTGTTTCTATTATTGAATTATTTTCAGTTTTCACCACTCACTGGGTTCTTTCATACTGTGTGTCCAGATTTGTTGATATTGATTTTGCTCCCTGATCTCTGAGAACTGTCTCTTTTTGTTTCTCACTCTGGCTCTCACATATAAAACATTTTCAGTACCATAAACTTCTGTGAATGGATGCTCATGGGACAAATAGACTGCAACTAAATGTAAAATAGATGGCAGAACCTTCTGTTGTAAGTTACATTGTAAGTTTTTTCAAAGGCTAATTTCTCCTCTCGTTTTTTTTATATAAAATGAAGTCATAATACGGATTAAATCCTTGTTGTTTATTTCCAGTCATTACAATGTTGAGCTCCCAGTAATAATCAGTATATTCCAACTAAATGAATGGCCTGTACTATGTATCTTTATCTAAGTATTTATTTTTAATTTTAAGCATTGATTAACTTTGAGTGTTTTAGTTCCAGTGTCTCCACTAAGGGGTGCTGCTGTATTCAACAGAACAGAGCAGAGTGTGAGGAAAAGAGGAAACTCTGCTGCATAGATAGACTCAATGCATGCAACACACAGGACATCAAAGCTAAATAACTGTAAATAGTCCGCATTACGTATTATGTAAATGCATATTATGTATTTGGCCTTTTATTCTTATTCTTATTATGTGTTGATTGATTTTTTTTAGGAAAGAACTGCATTTTTTTTCTGAAAATGTAATTTTCCCTAGAAATAACACATGGAATCACACTGCAGGAAAAATACAAATAAGATACATGAAAAATGAGGGATGATAGGGAATAAAAAAATACTGAAGGTAAAAAGCATTTTGAATTTCTTTGTTAGTGTTATTCTTCAGTTACATATTTGTCAGGGCCCATGTACAAACATTCATCTCAGGCAAAGATAAGAGATGCTGATCTCCTGACTACCAAATATCTACTAAATGTAAAAATGTTCTTTCTTCTTGTTGTGCTTTGTTCTATCCGTCTATCGCAGGTAGAACAAAGCACAACAATGTTTTCATATTTCCAGAGGTCTCACACATGTGAAATGTGTCCAAAAGTATTTTACTGCACAGTGATTAAATTAGCCGATATCGTGACAACCCCATAAATAAAAGAAAAGCAAAACAAAGCCAGGCCAAATGGGAGATGATACAGTTAGAGTCGGGTCATTTCAGAATGCAAGATGTGATTCAGCCCAAATTTTGTGTGACAGTGGGCAGGGCAGAATTCTGAAATGGGACATTGTGCAACATGAATACTTTTACTTTTTGTACTTAAAGTATATTTTTGCTAATATTACTGTTAATGTTAATTTTCTTTGTTTTAGTATTTCAGTATTCTTAATATATGGCTTGTAGCCTACTTGTAACTGAGTATGTCCACAAACTTTAACTTAGTAAAGGATGTCAGTTCATCTTCTATCACTGCCATCTGAGAGTGCTGCTTACTGTCTGCAGAGCCTGCTTCTCCAGTCTCCACACTCTGCTCTTTCTGTTAGTTTAGAATCTTTATCATTTGTCTTTGTACATGTACATGTACATACTTTATGTAAATAAAAATAGAGATTAAATCTTTAATTAACACTGAAATTATGATTAATCTACTTAATATCAAGCAAGTTTTGACTTACCAACAGTGTCTAACTTTAGTAGCACTTTCTAATAATGCTTAGCTATAAACCCTTTATAACTGTCTTTATTTTCTGCGTTTATCATTGAAATATGATTGAGCATATGTCTTGCCGTTTTTTACACACCCAATTTCAGACGACAAGCCCACGCCTTTTCTTCATGTTCTATACATGCTTGGTCACCAGCGCGTTTTTACGCACAACTCGACGATGAGCGTCTGGACGACTCGGTGCGCTCTCCTGACCTCGCTCTGCCTCTTTATAAATTGTTCAGGCACACTGTCGACTTTCGAGGTGACTCTGCTTCACACAAACGACAACCATGCGCGGATCGAGGAGACCAGCGAGGACTCGGGGAAGTGTCGAGCCGGGGGTCCCTGCTTCGCTGGGGTCGCAAGGAGGCTCACTAAAGTGTCTGAGATCCGGAAAAAGGAGAAGAACGTGCTGCTTCTGGATGCTGGAGACCAGTTTCAGGGGACTGTCTGGTTCAATTACTATAAAGGCGCAGAAGCGGCTCACTTCATGAACAAACTCGGTTATGATGCTATGGTAAAGTTGAATTAATTCTTTAATTATATATGTTTTACAGCACACAGCTGAATATGCCCTTTCCCTTAGAAATTGCTATAATAATTCATTTGTAAAATGCATGTTTGATTAAATTAAATAATTAGAGTGTATTAGCAAATAAAATCTATGTTCTTTTGTATTTAAGGCTTTTGGAAACCACGAGTTTGACAATGGAGTGGAGGGTCTGATCAAGCCCTTCCTCCAAACTGTAAATTGCTCTGTGGTGAGTGCAAACATAAAACCTGACCAGACTCTGGCCGCAAATCTCAGCGGCTACTACGAGCCCTACACTGTCATCAGTGTGGGCTCAGAGAAAGTGGCTGTGGTGGGCTACACCACTGCAGAGACCCCCTTCTTATCCAGGCCAGGTAACATGAAGCATGTCATGTATTTTTGTCAGATTGTTGCATGCAGCAGTTCATCTGTACGGTCAGTACCACTTAATGAAACTCAGTGGAGCTGTTTCCAGAGTGGTTTAAAGTATGTCTCTTCACTAAGAAAAATCTTGGTCAGCTGAAGTTGTCAACTAATCAATTAGTTGATTTAATCAACATATCTAAAAATCTGAGTTTCTCCACAAAGAATCACCTGTCTTGTGTTAAATCTTGTTTGTACTCATACATTTGTTGGAGATAAGTCATTCAGCATGAAAAAAGCATAAACTAATCAATTGAATAAATCGTAGTCAACTGAGAACACTAACCAAATAAGACAGGTCAGCCCTATTGTGTTCTAATGCACCACATTGACTTCCCACTTCCTGTTTATTCCCCTGTGTGTTAGGCCAACACCTAAAGTTTGAGGATGAGGTGGATGCACTTCAGGTTCAGGTCGATAAGCTGAAAACCTTGGGCTATAATAAGATCATCGCCCTGGGCCACTCTGGCTTTGACGTGGATCAAGAAATCGCCAAGCGTGTGAAAGGAGTTGATGTTGTTATTGGAGGCCACACCAACACGTTCCTGTATACTGGTATTTGTCTTGTTTGATCCTATTGAGGTCTATTCTGAGTTTTACAAATATCAGCTATGTATCTTTTAAATGCTTTTTATTTCTGTTTCCTTCTTTTCTTAGCACCCACATGCACTGATGCTTAATCTGTGTTTTATAGATACAACAATAGGTTTCACCTTTATTGTAACAGGAATTGAGAAACAGTGCACTGCAAACCTTCTCAACAGGAAACCCCCCATCCACTGAAGTCCCAGCAGGTCCCTATCCTTTTATGGTGAGGTCTAACGATGGGAGAAACGTGCCTGTGGTCCAGGCCTTTGCCTTTGGGAAGTACCTTGGATACTTGAAAGTTACCTTTGACGTAGCCGGGAATGTGATAAAAGCTGTTGGAAACCCAATCCTAATGGACAGCAGCATCCCTCAAGGTACACTGCTATGACAGCCTTAATGCCAGTAATTACACATGGCCACATCTCTGTGAGTGTGTAAGTTTACCAGTAATTTAAGGTATACTATACAAACAAAAATCTTTTCATTTCCTTTTGCCGTGTTTGTGCGTGACCCATAATAATAGCAGATAAGGTAGCAAAAAAATGCAGAACTATCAAGGGTTTGCTTTCACTTTCATTAAGCCGGGGAGGAGGGGCCAAGTTTGACATCGTGTTCATAAACAGTGTGCGACATTTCCTGCCTAGTAAGCCTTTGATTAGTGCATATTGGAGTAATTATTGCTAATAACTGTGATATTTACACAGCTTGGTCTACTACTTCTAAATGATTCATGAAAACCACCCAAATGCATCTAGATTACTTCGGTTTCATGTTTTCTTAAATGCTTTCATTATACAAGCTTCTCTGCTTTTGTAACTTTCTCAGACCCAGATGTTCTTGCTGACATTGAGAAGTGGAAGGAAGGTTTGGCTCAGTACTCCTCACAGTATGTCGGACAGACCTTAGTCTACCTCAATGGGACTTTTGAAGAGTGTCGATTCCGGGAGTGTAACCTTGGAAACCTGATCTGTGATGCTATGGTATTAATTGTTATTATTTAAACAGCCTGAGCTGCTCCCTCACTGTGTTGGTTAGCTTATTCACTCAAGAAATACTTATACTTATATGCATACAGCATACACTAACTTCACAATGTTTCCTGCCTGTGCATGTCCATCATTTGGTGGGAACTCATGGAATTGAAAGAGCTGCAGGGCTTTGAAGGGGCTGATGAACCACTTAGACAATCTTTAGTCACAGTGAAAACAGGTCAACATGCACAACCACAGGAGAACAAATCTGTCCTGCTGTTTAACACTTTTCTTTCCATTTTGCATTGCCAGATTTATCACAATCTAAAGGTTTTAAGTGAGCAGCAGTGGAATCACGTGAGCTTATGTATGCTGAATAGTGGAGCCATACGGACAGCTATAAATGAGCGCTACAAAAATGGTACTTTCTTCTACAGAATTACTGAATGCTTCATTATAAAGGCCACTTAGCACTGACTGCTGCTGTTTCTTTTTATAATGTCTCAGTCTTTGCCCTTACTTTTAGGTTCCATAACTATGGAGGAGATCCTCACTGTCTTACCGTTTGGAGTAACCTTCGACTTGGTCCAGATAAAGGGATCAACCGTGAAGAAGGCATTTGAACACTCAGTTCGTAGATATGGAAGAATGTCTGGAGAATTTCTACAAGTCTCAGGTCTGTCCTTTGGCCACAGTGCTCCTCCACTAACACCTTTTACATGCAGAGTCTCCTAGAAGAATAAAGACACAATAATACTGGTATCACTACATACTGGTGGGCTCATTTAGCTTCAGACAGAGCCAGGCTAACTGCCTCCCCATTTCCAAACTTTATGCTAAGCCAACTGGCTGCTTGTGGTAGCTTTGTTTTCAAATGAAGGACAAGAGAGCGCTATTGACAAAAAACCTGTTTCCCAAATGTCATACTGTTCCTTTAAGGGTCCAGTATTTCTGATATAGGCGGCTATGTAAGCACAATTAAGCATGAAGCCATGAGAGGGCGTAGTTTACAGTGATTTTAGAACAGCTAACAGTGTTTTTGTTTGCATGACTTGAAAGATGGTGTTAAGTACACCAGATGATAAATGATTTGGGCTTCAGGTGGTGTTTGTCCTTTGTAGCTCTGCACTGCTGCTGCAACAAAGCCCTCAAACGTGGCTCAGCCAAGCAAAATCAAGGACAAAAACTATCTGTTCCTATATTATCCCACATACAATATTCATTTTGATGTTTTTGTTAGTATGTAATCACCTGAAGCTTAGAATCCTTGTGTTTTACATAAGGAGTGGATCTTCTTTCGCTTTTCATGGTATCTGAAGTCCATCATAGGTTCTGCTGCCTGCTTGGAAAGGGAGGGGTTAGTGGAGGGGGTTAAGTTGGTTACAACCTACAATTTCACCACTAGATGCCACTGAATTCTGTACACTGGTCCTTAAAGTGTTTTCTCCACAATATTTACTAACACAAACTTAACATTTCCTTATTTTCTCTTGCACATTTCTAGGCATTCACATTCAGTATGACCTCTCCAAACCAGCGAGCCAGCGTGTAGTTTCTCTGTCCATGCTCTGCACTGAATGCCGTGTGCCCAAGTATGAACCTTTAGACCCGGAGAAGACCTACACTGTGGTCATGCCTTCATATATTGTGGGCGGAGGTGATGGTTTTACAATGATCGAGGACGAGTTACTGAAGCATAACACAGGTAGGAAGCAGATGAACTCAGATGAGTTTTTACTTCAAATTTGATGTTGTTAATATGGTGAATGTGATGCCTTTCATTATCAATGCCTAATGCTCAAATGAAAAATCAATTTGTAAAAGCAAATAAACAGCAATTACCAATTAAAGTTTCTGATTAAAATAATCCCTTAGAGTTGACACAGTGCTAAAAGACTCTTCAGGACTCTAATGTCTCCAACTTATCCTTCCTGTTGGACTGGACCCTAAGTAAAGCCTGTCTGGACTTTAATGTCTTTTTAATGGCAAATCATTTGAAGGGGCTGGACAGCATTTTCCAATGTTTACATTTATTCAATCACTCACTAGCAACTTTAACTTTAAAATGTCTCTGGATGCACTCTGTAAGAATATTTCAAGCATAACGTCAAATTCAAACATCTGTGCATTAGATGATGTGTTTTGAGGAGGGGGTTATGAGTGCCAGATGTTAATCTAGAATTACTTCTCCCCACTTATTCCAAGCAGCATTGGAATAAGACCTGTCAGTGATCTTTCACTGTTTTACTGTAATAAGCTACTCACGTGACTCATTTCTCAAACTTAGCATTTGAAAAATGTAGTCCATTTGAAAAACAGATAAGCAGTAGCACACAGAAGAAAGAGGGGAAGCTGTCAGCACGAAAGGCTATGAAAGGCAGGATGTTGCTTTGGGAGGAGCGCCAAGCTTGAAACAAGTTGAACCCAGGTTATTTCCACTCCAAGCATGGTTGAATAGATTGTGATGACTATTTGTTGATCAGTCAGTTCAAGTTACTTTGATCCTAGTCTAAATGAAAATTGGCATATTGTCAAAACTTGAAATTTGTCCAATACTCGACGTGTTACGGAAGCTGAGGACGGCTGTGTTTTCAACATCTTTTAAAATGCTGTTATCATCTGATTGCAAGTTCATTATTTTGTTATCTCCAGAGATTGTACTTTGCTATCTCGAGATAACAAAATAACTAACTTGTTATTACAAGAAAACAAAAGGAAGTTTCCTCTTATTAACTCGTAATGTTTATCACAGATCATGAATACCACGCCATTATGGACTTTGGTCAATCCAGCCGTCACTTGCACAACGATAAAAGTGGCGGGCTGACAGGGACAAACTTGGTGTAGTCAGCGAAAGGATACACATGTGACTATTTCTGGTTTTAAAGAAGTTTTTAAAACCACTTTTTTTTCAAGTAACAAAACTGCTCATACGATCTAATTTGAGTATCATCAAGTAACAGAAACACAGACAAAACCCAGTTTTTTGTTTTTCATTAGCAACGTCTTTTTCAACCTATATACCCATCAGGTGTCTTGTTCGTTTTCTTGACATAAAGAAATATACTTTGGTGCATGGTACTTCATGGTACTTTCCTGCTTCCGTAGTTTATGACTTCATAGCTGGAAAACTAATGATGCTCCCAGCAGCCTTAACTGTAATATTCAGGGCTATTTTTCTAATGTTAGCATGCTAACACAGTAAGCATGACTGAAGAACTTTCATTGTAGCACGCTGACGCTATAGCATTAATGCAAGGTACTGCTGTGGACATTATGACTGCAGCTTGCAAGGTGCAATTTATCCATCAGTGATCACATCTTAGGACAGTCCCTGTCCACTCATTTTAAAGGGTCAACTCTTGGTGAGCTCA
>CAFUXE010000619.1:602818-642541 GCA_903364295.1 Serranus cabrilla
TAGTTTCAGGAAAAAGAACCAACCAAAGTCTTTGCAGGTGTTACGGCTTAAAGCCTAGAAAGCCTGTTAGCTTATGTCCATATGTCCAAGTGTTATTTTACATCCACGGAGCCATCACAGAGGTCTCCTTCTGTACCTGCTGAGGAAACAAAAACAGCATAAGCACTAAAATAAAATCTCTTTGTTGTCAAATAGGTGTTTCATTATATTGCGTTTATATTAACAGAGACAGATAATATGTATTTATGTACTTATTCACGTTTGATTGGACGATTTAATTACAAAATCACACATCAATATCACACTACTATTAATTACACAATGGTTATATTGTTCTGGGGTTTTATTAAAGGAAACATGTATACACAATGTCAAAAGGTGGCATTTTGCTGTGTGTAGGACATTTAAAGAAGCAAGCAAAGAGCCTTTTTGGCCCCATGTAGTATTTAATATACTTAGTGAAAAAATTGCTTTCACATTTTTGATATAGATAATAATAATAATAAAAAAAATGTTTGTCCAAATATTCAATTTATTCCTGCAACCCTAAAAAGGCTTGGCCTGTATACATAATGGATAGATGGGTGGATGTTCAGCCTTAAAACAAGGCTAGCTTCTGTTTACCTTGTTCAGCTCAGGGAACAGTTCTTGAATTGCGATGTCCAGCAGCACATATGTGAGCTGGGAAAGGCCAAAAGGAAGAGGAAGCATTAAGCATTAACACCACAGCTGCTTAAATACAAACAGCAAACACATTTTAAAACAATATGTGAGTGCTGACAAAAGTGCAGAAAAAAATTGACATTGCACAAAACACTCAAAAGACTTTTGCTTGTGTTTTGACCTTATTTTTACGGTCTATGTGATTGACACTTCCCATGTTACAGCGTGTACCAACACCCAGGAATGTTTCCCACTCTTTCTCTCTCTCTCTGTGTGTGTGTGTGCGTGTGTCCTCGTGGTTTCCACCTGTTTGTTGAGAACTGGCTGTTGCAATCCATCAAAGAGGAGCCGCACTCCTTCATACCTGGCCTCTTCTCCAATACATTTACCCAGAAAGTCTAGATAAAACAAGCAGCTTATGAATTCAGAATAAATCCACATCTGTACATTTGTCTTCTAACTCAATATGCTGGCAGTAAGTTGGTCTAAAAATTACAAAACAACACATGGAAGGACCAAAGGAATACCTGGAATGTAGGACATCATCTCTTCGAATGTCTTCTTTGCTCGCCTCTGCTTGTCTTGAGCCGAGCGGGGCAGACTGCTCTCACAGAAAACTGTGTCTGAAAGAGCAAACATAATTTCCCTAACTTCACCTCACTGAATATGCATATTTAAACAAACTGTTAAAAATAGTGTGAAAAACACATTCTCTTTTTTGCTCAGTTACCTCTGAGTAGGGTGATGAGCGAGACTAGCCGGTGCTCCTGGACCACCTGGTTCAGTTTGAACTGAAGGTAGTAATCTGTGTAGGCTTCCAGTGTGTTCTTGAACAGGATCCTGCCTCCCATCAGCAGGTGGTGCATCCAGTCAGGGATGTGGAAGACGACTCGGCCTGATAACCATGAAGAAGACGGAAAGTGAGAGGAGGAAAGCGTGTGTGAGTAATGGGCTTTACGTCAGGGAACAACAACCCCCTGCTACCAGTGCATTTTTTTGTTCGGTAGTTTATTTACTTTTTTATTCCTCTGTTACTTTTTGAACACTGCTAACAAGGCTTTAGTTTATCTGTAGTTCTGCTTCATGACCTCCTTGGTGATGGTAATAAACAAAGTCCAGAAGAATTTACTGACCTACATACATTAAGTAGTCATACAGTCCTTCAACAGTGATCATTTCCATGAAGTAATTCTGATTGTGTCTCTTCTCAGTCATCTCTGATCGGTTGGCGTTGTTTTTGAAGAGGTCGTTGAAGAGCTAGGAGAGAGGGAGGGACATCAGACTGGAGCCTTAGGCAACTACAGTTACTATTCTGAAATTCTGCCTCAACAACCTTTTCTAATCTGAGTCATTGACAGAACTCTCCTGAGATTTAAAAAAATGTCATTTCTGTGAGATAAAAAATTAAAAAAACTAAATATGAACAATGAAAATATTGTAATGAAAGTCCTTCTTCATTCTAACCTGCATGACAGGAGGTTAATTGTGTTCATCCCTGCCTTTAGACACATTTGTTCTAGAGCTTTAGTTCAGTGGACGTTTATATTAAATCAGCCATTAAATGGGCTGAAATGTGTTTAAACAGGTCAAGACTTATGAAACATTTTATGATGTCACAGATTCAGCTCCTGGCAAGTTCTCACATTTAATGCTCAAAGCCTTTTTTGGCCAAAATAGGCGAGAATATCACTGCATGTTAGAGCTGATAACAATTTTAGGAACTATCTTAAATACACGGGTAAAAACTTGGTGACCCAGAAACTGTATGCATCGACATATTTACCCAGATAGTGGAAATATAACAGGATATCATGAGCATTAAACTCAAGTAGCAAGATGTCTAACACTGGCTGTGAAGGTGAATTTTTTCTTTTAATGTTGGGGTCAAATGCTTTTAAGTTCCAGTTTTGGTGTATTCAGTTTAGAAGACAGCTAGACGAATGGAGTACTCATATTACCATTACAACGCAAAGAAACAACAAAAAAACAGCTCCTACAGTGATGCACAGTGGCAGATACAAACTATAACTTTACTCTGGAAACTATCTCTAAAACATTTAATTGTAAGTGGAAACTGGCAACACTCCAGTGTGAACGACTATTAAACTTAATCGGAGCACTCATATTAAATCTGTACTCAGAGTTGTACAATCAGAGTCACTCCTTGGCTTGGGGAGAGAGATAGAAAGAGGCAGAGAGGGGGGGGGGAGAGAGAGAGTATGAACTGGAAGTTATAAAATATGAATCCCTAACCTTTTTGTCATTTTCAGAGGTGGGGCTCAGTATAGTGAGCTCAGGGCGGCTGGGTTTGGGTTTGGGAGATTCACAGGAGTTAAAGAAGGACTGGATGAAAGGCTCCAGATGCTGACCTTTCTGACAGAGAAAGCAAAGGACACAATCTGTATTACAATCTCTATGTTTCAAGGACATATTATTTCTATTACAGGTCTATTTGTCATATAAAAATGTTTAAAGGGCTGTTAGAGATCAAATAAATACACAAGTGACTGCATGAATTGGAAATAAAGAAAGAAATAAACCAGACCACACAGACACACACATACAGGAAAAGGAAAGCATTTCTTACCTCTTTTATCAGTTTGCTGGGAACTGACTTAATGATTTTCCCTGTGAAACATAAATAATTTATCTCAGTGATGCATGGTTCTGTCACATTTCACCTCCATCTCAAACACAAATATCTTTTCACTGCAACCCAAGGTCAGGCTGTTCAAACAGTTTCACAGTTTGTTTGACATGTTCTGCTGTTCAAACAGAATCCATCTCACTGGTCTTTGTCATGGTTATACTCTACCCAGGTTCACATCAGGTAACATCTTGTCCAGGAACTGAGACTCCATACTATGAGGGGACAGGAAGTCTGCAAGGAGCTGACTGTTGCTCAGCTCCGGGTGCTGTAGAAGTTTCTTCAAAAAAAGGACATACAAATATACATTAAAGACATCAGAAGTAGGACTGAAAACAAGAGGCACAGTATATGACCCGTGTTGCTGTGTGTGGACACAATCAGCTGTGTCCACAGGTGTTTTACTTATTTTGTAATGAAAGCATACATGTGGTTTTGTATGTTTTATAGCCTATCAACAGAGTTTATATTATTGAAGAACATTTTCCACAAAATATTATAGGTTTTTAAATTAATTTCCAGCCTTGAAAAAAACCTTTTCTGCCAACTGATTTCAGCATGCTGTAAAAAATTAACATTCTGAGACTTATTTTGATATATAATAATCTATTACAGTGAACTGTGTGACTACTTTTCAGTCATGCTAGCGGCATGGCTCTCGGGGTGGTAATGTCAATCTGTCAGTCTCAACCACTACGGGATGGACTGCCATTACATTTTGTACAGACATTCATGTCCCCCTCAGGATGATTTGTAATTACTTTGGCAAACTGCCTTCTTTTTGCCCACGGCTATCATAAGGTCACAATTTTAATATGTTCAATACTTGCTGAAAAACTAATGGCATTCCCATAAGCCTAACAGGACATGGTGTTTTGTACTAATTAGCAAGCACTAAGATGATATGCTAAACAAGAAACAGTACCTGCTAAACATCTGCATGTTGGCATCCTACCTGGAAGTATGTTATTATGCTGACATTGGAATTTAGCTCAAAGTACCACTATGCCTTAGTATGGCCTCAAGGAGCTGCTAGCATGACTTTACACAGTTTTTTTTATTTTGTAAGTCAACGCTTTAGGATGCTCCAGTTCCAACACATTAGGGATTTGTGAGTTAACTGCTGAAAACTCCATGCATTCTTGAGTGATGTTTCAAAAAACAGACCTCAGAAGACAAACAATCTCCAGATGTGACAAGGATGTGACTTTTGTCATTTTTCTTCATAAATGTGTGGCAGCCAAGCATCAAATCTTGTTAGAGAATCCTTGAATGCACTGCTAAAAAAAAAGATGTGGACCCTGATCACAACTTAGAGTCTAAACTGAGTTTTGAAAAACTGCAGCTGCCCTCACAGCCAAAAAAAGACACAAAGATCAATTTGTCTCCATTTAGAACAGTGATTTAACCTGTCCACGGTCCTGACATACAGTGCCCTTTGTTTGTCACAATTTCAAAATGATGGAAATTGAAAGGTTATTTTCCGAAACTGGACATGGTGTGTTCCTGGAACACGCTTCAATTTAATCTTGATGTCTAGTTACGCTACTACCTGTTCAGCCAGATGAGTTCCGCAGTGAGTGGAAATATTTCTCTGAGCACTGTGTGTGCGTTTGAGAGTGTGAGTATGTGTGTGTGTGTGCACACTTTGGGTTTGACAAAAAGTGGATTTTAAAAAAATTACAGAAGTGAATCTCCACTTAACCTTCATTGTTAATGTGTCATTTCAGACACCAAGAACTGTAATTGGTTAATGTCACTCTGATCATTATACTTGGGTAGGATGCTACACCTCACATGAATTACAGTGGACATTTAAGACTGGTTTGTAGTCGTCCCCTCCTCATCACATGTACATGCAGAAGATGAGAGCCTTGTTACACTCTTGAATTGACGACTGGTGTGTAGTGGGAAATTGGCCCATGTTCAAATGTGACTCATGCATTTGCTTAACAATTATATGAGCTCACTTTCATGGTTTAGGATTGCAGTCACAGCTGTGTGTTTAAAATATCTTCATCTTTCTGCACAGAAATATTACTTAATCTGGGGTTTATTGTTCATTTCTGACTCATCTCCAGAACCATCGGTCTGTTTTAAATACATGCATCTAATAAAATTCAGGAGGAAAAGCAGAGGTTTCATCTTCTCAGACATCTACCTGAAGATATTCCTGGAACTCCTCCCGCTTCGATGTGAGGAACTCGTAATTCTTGGGACCAATGATTCTCTTCGAAGGCAGCTGTGCATCTGGGAATGAGCCTACACAAATATGAAACAAATAAAAGCTGCTTCAGTTCCCAAAAGGAGTGTGCATCAGGGCCTGAAAGGTACTTGACTCATAAAATTAAGATTTACTTGGAAATAATATTCTGTGAATCATCTGGAATCAGTGAGATCACTTAGATGGAAAATTCCTTCTTTATAACAATAAATTAAAAGAAAGACAGTGCACAGACATTCTAATGCAAACAGAAACCTTACCGTGAAACTCAGTGAGCTTTGATTCAAGGACATAGAACTCCAGATATCTTCTGTACACAGACCAGTGCTCAGTTTCATGTCCCACTGCAGACAAACACAAACAGGGAAAACATACAGTAAGATTAATGCATTAAACAGGCAGTGAGGGGTAACTGCAGTCACTTATATTTCACTCTTATACTTTTATTTTTGGCAATTTCTTTGAGCAACATTTGACTGCATTTAACACCAGAATGTCACTCAGAGTAAAGGAGGTTTCTTTTATTGGTAATAAGATTATCTCATAGCCCTACATTTCCACTAAATTATTACTTGCATGTCTTGGGGAGCATGCTTATTAAATGTGAGAATTTGATACTACTCTCATGTCTGTACAGTAAATATGAAGCTCTAGCCAGCAGGGTTTAACATGAAGACTGGAAGAAGCTAGACTGGTACTGGCAGAAGAAAACAAAATCTTACCTACCAGCACCTTTGAAGCTCACTTATTACCACAGTTTGTTTACTACATTTTATATTCTCCAGAAAAGGATGCCACAGCTCATTCCAAAATAAAATAAAATAATAGAGTCAAAAATACTTTATTGCCTACTTTTTCAGACATTTTTCTTAGGTTCGCATGTGCAAAATCTGTTATTAAAAACCTTTTTTAATCAAAACGCAATACACAACAGAGGCTACATTAAAAGGAGCACCAGGTACTCGGTGTAGAGTACTGAATCAGGGTGATTCAAAATAAATAGATATAAAGTGCTGTGTGCTGAGGCAGCAAGTTGACTTCAAAAAGGGGCTGTCCTTACTGATTAAGATAATTTCTGTCATGCAGCAGAGCAGAATAACCCCTGTCAGATGACAATAAGTGAGACAGAAGGACAGGTGTGTTAAGCCTCACCTGCTTTCCGGTCATTGCGCTCTACATCGATACAGAACACAGGAATCCTCTCTCTCTTTACATCATCATCATAGAAATCGATGTACGGGATGGTGATGTTCCAGGCTGAGAGGTTTCGGGGGGTGCTGGGGGTGGAGGCTGCCTCCATGGGGGAGTCATCCTCCAGCACCATCATGGCTTCCTCCACCTTGAATTGAAGGAAGTGAGAGAGGTTAAGGTCAAGGAGAAATAGATTATTGTCAAAACTATTAATACTAAAAAAAACACTGGTAAACACTGTACAGTCTTTAGAGCACTAGGGTTGAATTTTTTATTTTGTGTTGTTTATTTTGTACTTAGTTACAATTCAAAAGTGTTCATCGGTCACACCTTTTAATTCATTAAACATGCCGTGTACATCTATAAAATCTACTGTAAAGGGAATTAGTCTTTAGAAGAAAAAACGAAAGTCAGCTGACACTCAGCCACAAATAAGGGAAATGCAAAGCAAACATAGAATATCCCCTAACACTAGATACAGGAAGTGCAATTAAGGGACATTTCCAGACATTCAGCTAACAGGTCCTGCTTCACTGCACCAGCTATACAAGACAATAGAGCTCAACTTATAAGGGATATTTGAGATGGATACTGATTTTGGAGGGGAAAATTTCACAGATTATTGATATAGCGGCTGATATAGTGAATTTTTTTGAGACCTTTTCTACGTAGTCATTTTCATGAGTCTTTTATGTTTTCATAGGGAAACACTTGGTCCTTCAACATCACACCTTTTGCTAATTGACCATGCTAACTTATGGTGTGGAGACGAGCATTACAGATACATAAATAAACCTTTTGTTTTTCCATTCAAACTAATTGTGAAACCACAAAAAATGGATTTTAATTTTGGATTAAACATTTTATAAAAAACTTTCAATGGAGCTCTGGGCAACTAGATACATCATGTATTTAATTACTTGCAAAACATGTTTTGTCAAACTTGGCCAAAAACATCATACAATTCAGGGAAGTAGGGGAAAACAAAAGTTGAATTGACTCCTTAGAAAAGCAAGATTACTTTCTGGAATCATACAAACGTCTCAGAAATGCAGGCAGCAGTGACCGAAGACTGGGATATTTGATATCATCAAAACCAGAAACAGTGGCTTTCCTTTCTTTACTCACCGACGCCGCCAAGTGGTAACTACAGTGTTGGTGTAGTGGAGTGCTGTAGTGTAGAATTTTACTTTTTACAGTAGCTTATTTTTTTAAATCAAAAATACTTGAAAAATGTAAGCTTTATGTATACTTGAGAGCTTATCTGATATCATACTGAGTCAATCACAAAAACAAAAAGGAAAAGAAAAAACAAAACAACAAAGTGACACATTAGAAGAGGATATACCATTATAAGCATGATTTCAAAAGCCCTTAAAACCTCCTGATTATAGAAAATAATTGTATAAATTAATTAGCCAGAGTGAGAGCATTATAACAAACACTTCTAATAATTTAATAATGAGTATCTGGAATAATTTTAGATCAGCCTCACCATATCGTCCTCTCCCTCCACCGGCCCATAGGATGGCAGCATGGCTCCCTCCATGGTTGTACTCTTGAACACTCCTTTGATCTTACTGCCAATGCGGCTGATCCCAAAGGACTCGCCTCTCTTTGACGTGTTCCTGCAGGCCAAACAGTGGGGTTAGAAAACAAAGCGTAATGGAGGAGATACGCATGGCTTCAGCAAAGCGCATGCAGCTTGAGAGAGGAGACAGGGAAAGAACCGTAGAGGACAGGAGGGAAAGCAAGGAGCAACACACTGCGTCGGTATCATGACTGTACAAGGGGGAGAAAAGCTAGCCAAACCCAAAGCCAAAATGACACTTCACAGCCATCTCACAATGAAATGCCTGGTTTGTTGATAAATTGCTGCGGGGCAAAAAGCAAACACAACACACAGCAGTGATTTCATGAACAGAGGTCTACTTCTTCCACTAATTTTAATGATTGAAAAACTTTGTTACCAGTCAACCAGAATAGGCACACAACATCACAGGGGCTCTGTGTGAGTGCCTGTTTAAGTGAAATAAAATCCACCATATGACACATGGTGACGTATCCAATACACAAGAGACTGAACATTGAAAAGTCACTGCATTATCAGAAAAAACAGCTGAGTCTTCAGCCTAAACAACGCAACAAAGTTGGACGAAAGACACATGACAAATAAAAACACAATCCCATGCATCGGTCCAACCATGCAGGGGTGTGGCTGAGACTGAGGTTACGTTGGGGAGAGTGGACAGCATGACATGACACGACGTGACCTGTGACACACAGATGGACCCTGACTTACTTGGGTGATGAGTGGCGGTGGGATAGCGAGCCGTATGGGAAAGTTGTGAACGTGGACTGGGCATGGAGGGAGTTAAAAGATGCAGGTGAAGAGCTGCCAGAGGCGGTGAAGAGTGAGGATGGGGACTCGGGGCTCCAGTCCCAGGAACTATAAGCAGAACAAGGTCGCATCCCCACGGGCAAGAGGAGGGAGAGGGCCGTGGATCATACCAGGGCAGGCAGTATGGTGGTTACAGAATCAGAGTGGACATACAGTCACAGACACAGCACGGTGGTGGTAATACATATATGGAGTAACAGGCAGACAGACGGGCAGAGTGGAAGGGAGGTTATTGAATTGCAGACATGGAGGGAGTTGAGGCTCGAATAGAGTGCAAGTGAGAGTCACTATCTGCTATCTCATCTATCTCCTTTGCGTTGCATAATTCATGCTGATTTGAAGCTGCCTTCACAACAAGCTTTTTAAACGTGGTGAAAAAACAGAAACATAAAATCAACTAACACCCCTCCTGATGTTTCCTTTGTTTAATTCTGCCTGAAAGTGAGCAAACCTAAGTTTGAAAGATTTAGCAAGAAAATTATTAAAACTAGAGCCCATACCTTCTAAAACTAAGTTTTTACATTGCATTTGTTCAGCAGAATCACTCTTGATTAGCTTGATTAACATATTATAATGATGACTCATGCTATGATTAACGTGATTAGATGATCATCCTAGATGATTACTCTTTTCCTTAATCTTTTCTCGTTTCCGATTACAGCACAGGCACCAAATAAAACACCTACTTATGAGTGAAATTAGACTAGCAATGAAATGATATACCATTATCATATTATCCAGTAGTGCTCATTGAACTGAAGCCCTGATTGCAGCGAGCCCAGAGCACAATGAATTTGTTAAAAAGGCAGCATATGTTTCTCTGTAGACCAGTCAGGCAAGAATGAAGTGTCGTTTGTATCTTGCGTGCAGCAGCACTGTTCAGCCAGCCACTGTTTTGATCAGCACACTGATGCCTTATACTCACCGAATGTCATCCATACTGAGGCTATTTCTGGAACAATATGCACAAGGAGTTAGTGGCAGGGCCCCGTGGCCACATATACACCACACCCCGTGATAGAAACATTACAGTCGATCCCTGAGCTCAGGCCACTTCAGTTCATATAAGTTTTATTATACTTCAAAGTAAAAAAACATTTTTTTATTGATCATTTTGGCTTCTTCTTGGCTGCGTTAACCCCTTGTGCATCCATTTAAAAAAGCTGCTCTGATGTCCTTTGAGGACCAAGTAAAATCTCGGACCATAGCTACCAAAAATTAATGTTTAGAATATTAATAGCTTAGATGTCTATTTGTTTACATAATACCACTGTTGCTGCTCTGATTAAAAATAATAAGAATAATATTTTTTGTCAAATCATAAAAAAGAAAACTCTCACTTGTTACCTTAGAAGACAAAAATGTTCCCTTCCTAAAACTGCAATAATAATACTATAGTTTCTGATTATAACTACCAAATATGCATTAACTTTCCTAATTTTAACACTTTAAATGTCCTTTTGTCTACATACCAACACTGTTCTTATTTTATGAAGAAAAAAAACTAAATGCTGCATACTAAATGCCTGGGGGATTAGCAACATTGCAGTGCTCCACATTAAAACAGCAAAAATTAATCAAAACCAGAAAAATAGCATGTATATATTAAATCTAGAAAATACAAAAATGTCTGGAGTGATGCACCAGGGTCTAGCCAAACTCAAACTGAATTCATTTTTATATCTGAATGCAGCCTATTGTCTGCCTTCATACTGCAGAGGCTCCTGAGATACAGAGAGTTGTAAATATAAAAAAAATGTTTCATAAATGATCAGTGAAATTAAGACAGATTAAAGGAACTTGGGTTGCATGTGGCTGTAGAAACAGCAATCCATTTCTGCCTAAAAAGCAGCAGTCGGGCTCTCTGTGTTTTAACTAGATTGTCAAATGTCACTTGTACCCTCTATCAAATACTAACTGATGAATCAAAATACTGGTAGCCATTATGGTCAACCTAATATTGCCACAGAAAATATCCAAAAATTGGTAGAGTGAAAGCTACCTGCTCATCCTGGAATTCCTTGCAGGGGACTCTGCCCCCCTCAGAAGCTGGCGGAAATACTGGAGAATGATACAGACAGAGCAAAAAGAGCTATTAATTTAAAGTCAATCAAACACATCTTATGCAAATTCTGGGACAGTATGTGAGTAACATTAAAGAAACACAGCAATGTATGTATTGAATGACCTCTTTGTGCCTTTATCATAATCATGACTGCACTGTTTATTTTGGAGAAGAAAAAGGAGTGGTAACAAAATATCAAATAAAATCATTATTTTCCAAACACACTATTCATGCAGAGCAGTGGCCTGCTGTGGACAATGGGTAAGCACTGGTCCACCCAGCTGTATTCAATGAAACAGCCTCTGAGGGGTGAAATTCGCCTTGGCAGCTTGGCATAATGCCAGTGTCGGCTCATTGGCCAGTTGCGCGTCTAGTATTGATGACACGGCCGATAGTGGTTGGTGGCTGAGGGATCGGAAGAGGATAGCGCAAGAGATTCAGTGAATTCCAAATCAACTCTAATTCCAGCATTTGGTAGATCCTTTTTGTTAAATCTGGCACAAACAAAACTCAAATGTTGAAAGATGTTAATATTCTATTTGTGCTGATACAAACATATTTTGAAGGGGCATGTCTGAGGCTGCATGACTGACAGATGCAATACAGATATGAAAGAGGGGATTCATTAATTGGGTTGAGCCGCAGGCATGTGTTGTCAAGCTGGGTGACAGTGAGCTGAGTGATTTATTTTGTGGTGTAGACACTAACCTCATCACTGTGACAGAACATGGGGGTGAAAACATTCTCCAAAAGGGACAGGACGTGCTCATAGGCTTCAAACAAACACCTCATGGTCTGCAGTTTCACCACCTCCGCATATGGACCCTCTGCAACTGGGAAGTTCAACAAAAAGTATATATATTTTAATAGCATAAACGTTTTTCAAGTAAGCGTTTGCCCTTCATTAAAAAATTATAATTTCACTGATTGACATACTGTTGCGTATTTCTTCGACTATGAAGGGGTCGAAGCGGATCTTGTCGACACTCTCATCCAAACAGTAGGTCTCATAGATCTTCTTTAACTCCTCATGAAGCATCGTCTTCTCTGTGTCAGTCAGCTCTGGGCATAGTATCCTGTCGTTGAATTCCTCTGAGAAGTTAAAAGAGTGAGACCGCTCAGTCTCACTGTGTCAGGACCTTAGAGAATGTATCACTGTGGCAAGTGGCAAGATTATGGACAGTCCTGAGTGAGTTCTGCTGATGTTTTCAGGTGGACTGTGTGTGGCGAAAGGAGAGAGCTAGAGATGGGTTGCTTTTTCAGTGTCTTTGCACATACAGACAGACAATATGAGCAAAAGAATGTGTTTTTGTACATTAGAGCATGTGAACATATTTAAGTGGAAACCCAAACTGCAAGTATCATCCTAAACATTTGCATAATATATCCTCTTTAAACTTCTTTAAATATCACTGCTATAGGCTCAATAGTTGACATTACAACTTATGCAAATTACCAGCATTTAAACTAAAACAAAGAAGAAACTGGATACTTACTATACCCACGACGTATAACTTATTTTAAAGAGCATTTAGAATTTAAAATTGAGAATCTAAAAGATTGTTTGTTCCAGTAGTGGTTGCTTTACTGTCGGACAGCTCGGTTATTCTATGCATGTAAGAGGAGCAAATATATCTTTTGAAACCATTTGAAACCATCTGACAAGTTGAGAACATGCTTACCTACTGCAAGGCAGAACTGGAGCACATGAACAGCCCCTTCTTGCTTCAGGAAGTTCATAAAACGGAAAAGAAGGTCTTGCTGCTCTCTGATTTCCTTCAACTCCAGTTTCAGCACCTGATGAGAGAGAACAGAGATCACAGTTAACAAAAGCTGTGTTCTTTAAACAGTCCTTCCAACTTCTTGTTAAGCTCAGTGAGACCTGATGTACTGAGGTAAACTAGGTGTTTGGTGGGTTTTTTGGAGAAGTGGTACTTACAGTATATGTTTTTAAGTGATCAGAGGTTGTCTGCACTTTTAAGAATCACTTCATTATTACATTCCCCATAACAGAGGAAATACTTACAGAGGGCTTTTTGTTGCGAATATCAGAGTACTTTTGCAGGAAAGGAACCAGCGTTGAAGTAGGCTCTGTGGCTTCTTCAGGCTGGAGGGAAAAACATGTTTACCTTATTCATCAATGAATTACATACACACTGCAGTAATATGTAGAATGCAGAATGTAAACGGCACTGCCGGTTCACAGTTCAACATATACTTACAGGAGAGTTGTCGATGAATATCAAAAGTAAATGATTCACTGTGTCCTAAATCAAAACAGCAGTCAGTAAGTTCATCATTTGCATGCTCATGGTAAATAACATTTATTGACACATTACATTCATAAATAAAAATCACTATGTAGATAAAACTGTATCAGCAGAGGTCTTTAAGTGACAACTGTTTGGATTTGGAAAATCGGCCCTTAAAGTGTCTACACTCACAGGATCAGCCAAGTAGTCCATTGAAGGAAGGAAGACAGAACCAGCCAAGACTTCTCTTATCAGGAGAGTAAGAGATCTAAGAGGAGCGAAGACATAATGCAGCAGGAAATAAGAAAATAAGAGAGTGAAGACTGATCCTACTATCTACTTTTGTTTAGTGTCAATGCTGTCAGACTTTCTCCTTGGGGGACAATTAAGAAGTTGATGCTGTGATGTTTGTGCCACACTTTGACAAATATATAGAGGCACAGTTTCTATTGTCACGGCACTGAGTTACCTGCAGTCTGTAGCCTTGGGTGGCAGGATGTAGGGAAAGAGCATTTCAGTCAGCTTCCTGAGGTAGAGGAGTTCATCTCTGCGACTGCGGAGTGCTACATGGAGGTCAGGACCGTATTCCTCCAGGGCAGCTTGTTGAAGATACTCTGCGTTCTTGACTACAAAGGAGAGAGATTTGTTGTTTACTTTTTATGTTGAACATGAAGAAAAGATTCAAAAGTGGGTGCTGCATATCAGCGATACCTTTCTGTCTTGCTTTGCTTATTATTTCAATGTGCTTCATGGAAACTTTAAGAAGCTTTTGTGTGATGAGGGATGCCACATCCACCTGAGAGGAAGAAAATATATTAAAAATTATAAATGTTCAGTCCATCAGCATCTCAAAATTTGAAGAGCTCACATTCTTATTTGTCACCTTCTGAGTTCGGCGCACCAACACAGCAGCAAAGAAGCGCAAAGTCACTCTGAGCTCGTCAACAAACGCCTCATCATCCGTGATGTCTCTGAAAAGAAACACTGTACAGTCACATCTGTCACTATAACACATTACACCAGTTTAAAAATTACAGAGAAAATGGCTCACCTATACCAAGGATACACAAAATTTTCCAGGACCAGCTCCAGAATCTTGAAAAAAAACAAAAAAAACAATTGGACTATGAGATCATTTGGTCTATTCATTTAATAATAACTTTAAAAATACTTTTTCTCCAGACATGTATTACCTCTGAAAGAGAAGCATCCACCTTAGAGGGAACTTTCAGATCCAGCCATGGTTGATAATTTTCCAGTAATAAAGTTGGTCTATCAGGATATTGAAAAAAACAAATATATCCCAGGAATACACACGGTAATAAGGATTCATATTTACCTTTTGTTTATTTTATCAGCACATTAAGTCAACCAGAACACTTGTATGTATCTGACCACTGCATATAAAGTGGACTTATCTTGAAGTTTACTCTTTTTTTATCCTTACGCTTTCATCTTGCAACTTAATTACAACCAGATTATTAGTCAATACATTCCCTAATCCATTCGATTTACTTACTCCTGATCTATCTATGACAATAAATGATAATCATTTTTGAACACTAGAGGGCAGTGTAACATCTTCAATATCTTGATGATAAACAACTGGGTATTATTGACCACATTATATGCATGTCTAAAAGCCAAATACAATAAGATAGAGGGAGAATTTCACAGAGTCTTCATCCAGATTGGTATTACTATTTTCAAGTTTACTTTTCTGTGCTTGCTTCCAAATAAATCACTTTGTATGATGTGTACCCCATCTTTAATTAGCAAAAGTAAACACAGGATATGCAGGAGTGGGGCAGTGTACATAGTCACAGGGAATATCCAAATCTATAGAGTGCCCTCTAGTGTCTGCAGGCATTAAGAGTTCACCTTATCAGCATAACTACTGTTGACATAAATTAGAAGGTCATAATACAACACATCAACTTCAACCACACTAACCCCAACTACCACTGTACCACAACATAAGCAGGTATCTTACCTGTGCCTTTTGCATTTGATTTTTCCACAAACTGCACAGCTGTGGCCCAGTGGAAACAGTTCCTGCTGGTATGACTGCAAGAGAAAGAACCTTTTGTGGATTAACAGCTTCACTGCAGCTACAGAACTACGTTGATCATAGGAAATGTTGTGTCCAGTCAATTCAGTCTCAACGAATGATTACATTTTAATCTTATAATCAAACGTAAAAGCATCAAAGACACACTGAAGATATTGTCAGACTGTTATGATCAAGGCACAGTCACAAATGCTGTCAATTAGAATTTTGTCAGCTCTATTCAGCAATTCTTGCTTTCTGAGGTACCTTGATTTTTGGTTTGATGGAGAATAACACGTTTGGCAGCAGAGACTCCGGCCCCAAAGAGCAGTAGAAAGTGACAACTCCAGCCAGAAAGGACCAAAACACCATCATAATGTGAATATATCTGTCAAAAGAGAAAAAATAAAAAGCCATTAACTGAGTAAAAACAATTGAGCATGTACAAGGAACAGATGTCAGGGTTGTCATATATTAAGTGACATTAATAAGAGTAAAAACAATGTTGAAGGCCTGTTTACCTGTTTAAAAGCACAGTGGACAGCAGCAGGAGGAGCAGTAGAAAGCAGAAGACTGGATATTGTCGGCCCAGCTCTCTGAACCGCTCCAGCTTCACCGTGCATCTTATTTTCTGTAGACAAGCCCTAATGCATCCCATCTTCGTCGCTTTGGAGTGTATGTTTACATGTAGCCTATTGCATATTACTGTCAAATAAAGAAGACATCATGTAGCGCCTTGTCTCGGAATAAATAAAGGCGTGCAACAGCGATACATAGCACCGTCACTTCAAAATCATGTAATTCCGTAGTTTGTTTACTTCACATATTAGCCAGATTGTAGTGATTTTATATATCGACTCCAGCACTTACTGTAAGTGTACGGTGGATGTTAAGGGCCATTTTTCATTGTAGTCCAGCGGCGACACCATCATGAATTTGCAGAATAATTGCGCAGGTTGCCCGTTTATAGGATGAGCGTAGGAGAGGCGAGGTGCCGTACACAGCTGTAAAGCACAGCAGGATTAGAGGTAATTACACAGCATCATCCGTGCATAGGCTGTCCTATAACTCCGGTGCTGTTTGGCTAATGGCTGCGGCGCTTTAGCTGTCATTTCTGTCCATTGAGGGGCAACGTTTGCAGCGCTGGGGACGCGTGATGTCACCTCCGCTTCGCTCACGGCGGCTCCCTGTAACACGTTGGCTACTGCAGTCTACAAACAAATATATCAACTACACTAAAGTACTCGTTATGCAGAATGGCCCCACTCAGATTGTTTTATATATTCTAAATATATATTATTGTATTATTAATGCATTTATGTAAGCAGAATTAACTACTTAATATACTTCTTCGTGGTTTATCAATATACATAACCCTTTTAAATCGATTGTATTTTTTCATGTAAAATCTTGACTTGCAATGTAACTAGCAACTAAAGCTGGCAGCCAAATGTAGTGGAGTAAGAAGTGCATTTACCTCGAAAATGTAGTGAAGTAGAAGTATAGTTATGTATATTGAAAAAGACTCAAGTAATGAGCAAGTACCTTAAAATGTTATATTAGTACTTGAGTAAATGTACTTCACGTAAGTTACATTGTACAAATTGCTACACATGGCCTTAAATAAATAAAACACAACGCATGACTAAGCAAGGTGCCCACATTTTAAAGAGGGAGCTGAGTTGCTAGTGACGTTCAGCAAACATGTCGATTTCTTCTCATTTTTGTTAAATAACGGACTCTAAGCGCATGGTTAATAACTTACCTTGACAGCTAACTAAAGAAAACTACACACGGAAACTGAAAGTCCATTTTGTTTACGTTTTAGGACAACCTAACGTGGAGAAAACATTTTGGCTAAACGCCTGTCAGCTGGTGAGCTAATTAGTTCAGCTGCGGCAGCCACATCAGTACCGTTGCTATGGTTACCTACATATTTAGCACCTTGTCAATGTTGAGCGTAACTGTGTTTGAAGCATTGATAGTAGAGAAAGACAATTTTAGCAACACCGGCCAGCTAATAAGTAATTATCTTACTTGACACGTTTATAGAGGTAACCATACTACTATAAAAAATAAGATTATCATGTTCTTTAGGGCAGCCACGTCCACACAAATAAATGCAAGTGAAAATGGAAACCCAGTAATTGACCTACATTGCCTTTGGGTCTATAAATAAACCATTTTCACTGCAGCTTTTTTTTTTTTTTTTAAAGCATGGCAAGAAAAGCACGTGTAATTCTATATTCTCGTTTGTTTATTTAAATAAATTAACTGTTAAATATTTAAAGTGTGTTATAAACGTCATTGAGCTTCATATTTTCTTTGGTGTAAATTCTCCAGTGATGTTCTTTTCTACGACTTTGTCCTAACAGCTCGTTAGTCAAAAACCGAGATTAACATAGCAAACAAATGTCTTCATGTCACAAGAGGAATTTAAATCACTGCAAACCAATACAAAATGAGTAGCTTCAATTAGACCTTTTGGACATCTGAATCATGCAGCAGCCAATTACTAGCAGAGCATTTGCACCGCATAAAGATTTTTATCCAAAGACTAAGACACAGATAGAAATCAAAAACTTTATTACAAAAATAAGTTACACTCACCTCCATTTTACAGTATAAAACAATTTATTTGCAGGAATGCAAAAAACGTTGTTGGCCACCAACAATAGTTTAAAACTGCTAACATCTTTTTTTCAAAAGGTGGTTGTTATGATTTTATTGAGGGAGTTAACTGTATAGAAAACTGGGATTGAAGAGCAGTTTCCTTTTTGCTATACCCGGGAAATAGAAATCCTTCACTGCAGTATCCCTTCTACCACTATGTGACTATGATCCCTCACCAAATCATAGCAGCTAACATTAGGCACACATGCTCACTGGCTGGGCAATATGGCAATTCAGTCATCTATCAAGATTAACTCGAAAAATCTTTCACAAAGTTGCTGTCTTGGGAGCTGGGAAGGGATCATTCGAGATTAACATGATCTTCTATGAAGACGGATTGGGTTAGGTTGTTTTACATGATTCTGACGTTGTTTCAAGATGTATTGTATCAATATAAAACAAACCCACTGGAATAATACAGTGGCACAAAAGGGACACTGCAGGGCTTTATTTTTGTTTTTTGTTTTTTTTTAATCAAAGGCAGTTGGATGCCTGTGATGTGTAAGCCTTTACAAAAGTAACATTTTATCCGAAAAACTATACAACCAGTAACTACATACTCTGAAGAAGCAAGGCGGCTAATTCAGTTCAAAATAGGATAAAAGCAGGGCTTGTTCAGACTCATCTCATGAGATTGTTTTGCATGCCCAGTTTGACTGTTTGCAGTGTCAGAGCTGCAGCTAAAATGACTATATTACATTAAGTACATTGTTTTTGCGCTGCAGCTCTTGTGCATATTTTGTATGAAAACAAGCCCTGCTTTCATCAATATAGTTTCCCTATTTACAGTACAGGCCGGGTAGTTTAGTCCTCTGTACTGAGGTAGTCAACCAACCCTTTAAAGACAAGTTCTGAAAAGAACCACTTTCCTGGAATGCCTGACTTATCCATGCCAGGTGGGTACACCCTAAAAACCTGCAAATGTTCTCTGTCAAACATCCAGATCAAACGATTAAGAACATGGATATTCCGACAATAAAAATTGCGATTAGCACAAAAATATACAATAGCATCAAGCTCCTTTGAGCCACTTCAAACCCAAGAACTTAAAAGTGCAATTTTTTTCAATAATTATTTAAAAATGGCATGTTCAGGGACAGGGAAGGGGAAGATTGTAAGGGCAATACACACAGCCCTGTAAATCAGGGCTGGGTACAAGGGCTCGGGACAAAGAGGCTGTGGCGAGTATTTAGAATCCTCTGGTCATCTTTTTAAGGTGGCAGTTTCAAAAACAAATGAAAATAAAAAAAACATTGGGGGAGGGGGAGATGCTTCTTCTGTAAGGCTGGAATATCATTGGACCTTTTTGTCGTGCTCTTTTTTTGTTTCAACATCCATTGCAGCTTACGGTGTAACCCCACACATCAAGTCAGTATCCACTGTGACAGGTCAGGACCGCCCTCGGCCCCGTTTCCCTGCTGGACCAATGAGAGGAGAGATAAGATTAGTACAGAATTTTGAGAAGAAATATTTAGACAGTAATGTCACAAACATTCCCTATGTATCATATTGGCCGTTAAATAAAATTGAAAAAAATAAAAAACTTAGACTGAGGACAGTGTTCAGCCACATGCTTGGCATTCAGCTGCCCTCAAATATATAGTATGTTGTGAATGACCTTTGTCTGCTGGCAAACAAACTCACTGGCTGCTCTGAAAGATGACACCTGTCAGGGATTAGTTATGAGGCCAATAAGCAGGTGTACCTTATAATTACTACCATAATTTCAAGACAATCAATACCTGCCCTGTAGGTCATCCCTCTACAGCTGCTTTCATTTGTTCTTTTGTCCTTGTAAACAGTTATTATCTGGACATCAAGCCTTATTAACTACCACAGTGAGACTAATTTGATTTTACCCACTTTAAAACTTACATAACTGCAAAGACAAATTCATTTACCTCTGCTTGTTCCAGGGCCTCCTCGCTGGCAGAAGCCTACTCGGCCCCTGGGTGTGACGCCACCGCGGCCCCTGGTCTGACTGGCACCGCCACGGACTCCTCCCCTGGCTCCCCGTACTCTCCCAGACCCCTGGAAGTCATCATAGCCGTAGTACGGGTCATCGTAGCCGCCCCGGTAGTTGTGATAGTCGTATCCATAGTAATCATAATAGTCTTCATAGCCATAATAGTCGGGGGGGAAAGAATAACCTCCCCGCCCGCCTCGGCCCCTGCCTCTCGTGGGTGGTGGCATGTGGGGGGGGCCGTAATAATAGTATTCATCATACCTGAAAGATGAGACAGACTTAAACATGGCATCCTGCTTTACATCAAATTTGATAACTGCATGACAAAAACATCACAGGTTTGAGTTGCAATGTTCCCCCTTACATTTGTGTTTTGGCGGCTTGTCTCTGGGCTTTCCGCTCTTTCCTCTTCTGGTCAGGGGGCTTGGCGAAGACGATTTCAATGTGCTCTCCCTCGAGGTCTTTGCCATTCAGATCAGCCAGAGCCTGTAAAATCGATCAAGATTATGTTGTTACTGCAATTGCAACAAACTGCAGTTCAAGATCATGACAAATGTCTTCTGTGTCAATTCAGTGACATGTTTTTTTTTTTGTTTTTTTTTTTAAACATACCTTCACAGCACCATCTCGTTCCTCAAAGTGGATGAAGGCATAGTCTTTCAATTTTTTCACCCGCTCCAGCTTGCCAAACTGACTGAAGGCCTTTTCAAGTATCTCTTCTGTAACAGTGCTCGCCAAGTTCCTCACAAACAGCACCTTGACCTTAAAATGGAATAATGGAAAAACAAGGTTACATTTTTTTGCAGCAGACAGCATACTGTGAAGTTTTCTCACTATAACTCCTAATGACCTCCTCCCCTGTGCCTTACCTTGGCCATGACCTCTGGATCTGGGTCTTCAATGGGATCTGCCCACTCTACAGTGACCACATTTCCCCACACCTTCACCTTGCCGCTCATGAGTCGGCGGCGGGCCTGAGCTGCCGTCTTGTGGTCTTCATACTCCAGGAAGCAAAAGCCCCTATTCTTCTTCTTGTCATCTGGCTGGTGGTACAATATGACATCATTTAGACCCTCTGTAGAGACAAGAAACAGGGGAGAGAGGTGGAGAAAAGGCAGCAGTGGGTTAGCTGGATACATCAATGGCCTGCCACCACACTAGTGACCTCAAATCTGCCTTTAGAAACAAAATAAAATTATAGGTTTTATTTTCTGTCACTCATGATATATAACCTTGAGTTCAGAAAATGTATGATTCCAAAAACCAATAATGAAGTGCCTATGTTTAGTGTCCAGTCAGATCTTAGCGGTAAGCCATCATGGTAACATGAGTCACTCCAGCATTGTAATGAGGTCATCATTTGGACACAAACAGGAAATGCTTTGAACAAACTCAAATGTACACTCACTGCTTCTTTTATTACAAACCTTTAATGCAGAGCAAATCTAAAATATGTTAACAAAGTAGGGATTAAGCTATTAAATAAATATTACAGAACAATATATGGAAAGAGAAATCCAGGGAAAATGGTGACTCACCTGTGACTTTTGCAAATTCTTCAACAATCTGCTCTTTTGTTTTACTCTTGGGGATGGAGCCAACAAACAGTCTATTATTGGCCACAGAGATGCACACACCGATGTGTTTACCCGGTCGAATTTCATTGTTGTTGCACTGCAGAAGTGGAGGGTAAGGGAGGAAAATGTTAAATTAAATTCTACTGTCTGCATTTTAACAATTCCATTAAATTAATTTCTCGTCATACTCGCAGTGGAGTAAACGTACCAATTTGACAGCCTGCTGTGCAGCTTCTTTAGTGCAGAAAGTGACAAAGGCGTAGCCTCTGTTCAGGCCACTGAGAGGATCCATCATCAGACGCAAGTCCCAGATGGGGCCAGCTTTCTCAAACAGCGGAACCAGCTCGTCCTCAAAGAGGTCTCTGGGGATTTTGCCTACGAATATCTGCCAGGTTGAGAGGAAATGAAAATGTGGTGCATTAGAGCAATTCCTTACCTTGACAAGGTAAAAAAGACAAGGGATGGGCAGCATTTAGGAAAACGGGTATCCAGTCAGCTCTTAGCGGTAAACTATCAGTGTAACCATGGTTACTACAGAAGATAAAAAAGTTTCATCATTTGGACACCATATGCAACCTCAATGCATTTATCCCACAAGTACAACTAACATCTTAAATGAAAGGTACAACTCAAGGCGACGTGGTCTGTACCTCTGTACCGATGGTGGGCTGTGCCCCTGAGTGAGCAGACTCTGGTGGGGGACCTCCATACTTCCTCTGGCCTGTTGTCACATCAAGTGTGTAGCCAGTCCTTTCCAGCAAAGCCTGATCATAAGTAAACATTGAAAACAAAGTGATATTAAAAAAAAGTCTAAATTTGACAGTAGAGAGAAATGCAGATTAAAACTAAATTTGAATCCTTCCCATTTTCAAAGCGCAGCCTTGTTACAGAGATGAACTGCACTCACTGGCCACTTTTTAAGCTAAACAAACTGCTTGTTGATGCAAAAACCGCATTTAGGGATGTAGACATGGTGAAAATGACATGATGAAGTTCAAACTGAGCATCAGAATAGGGAAGAAAGGTGATTTAAGGGACAAAGCATGATTTGTTGGTGCCAGAGAGGTTGGTTTGGGTGCTGATCTACTGGATTTTCTCACTCAACCACCTCTAGGGTTTACAGAGAATGTTCCAAAGAACAGAAAATCTCCAACAAATCTGTTGCTATCATGTCAATATGGACAAGAACCTGAGAAATTAGGTTGTTCTGAAGGCAAAATGCAGCCCTACCTGGTACAAGGCAGGTGAGTGTATATTTTCAATCTCAAAAGCATTGTATCAGCATTCCCACATTTGTTTTTGTTTTTTTTATCAGATAAAACCTTCTGACTCCAGAATTAGTTCTCACTTTGATTTTGGCTTCATCTGGTCCTTTATTGGTGTCTGACACTTTGGTCCCTTGTTTCTCTCTCTGCCTGTACGTCTTCATCACGCCACAAAGAAAGGCACTTTTGTTCTGAAAGATAAAAAAAAAGAAATCACTGAAGTGCTTTCCATCAATATGGTAAATAAAAAATGCACACATTCAACCAGCTTCAAAATGAATAGGCTGTTGAACAAGACTGCAAATATCTATCTTGCAGATAAGATCAATGACAGGTAAAAGCTACTCTGCAACATGTCAATGAAACATCAATAATATACATCACATTACACAGGGGACAAATATTTACTTTGTATAAGTTATCAAAAATGAATGGTACATGCTATCTTAATAAACAGTGCCACATGCATACCTGAACATGTGAGAGGTCGCTGTCCTTAAATTGCAAAAGGACTTGCAGAGCACCTTCCTCGTTGAATTCTTTCAGAGCCTCAATTGCTCGATCATCTAAGTCACTGTGTGACACCAAACCTGGAGGGGGGACAAGACGGAGAGAGAAATTAGCTACTAAGAAAGAAAAACTGAGAAAAGTTGGCAAGCACAGAAATTTAAATACAACTGAAAGGATCAAAGAGAGACATTTGCATGCAAGTCATTTTGCATAAGGAATATATTTTGCATTGTATAGTGGATAAAAAAAAAATCATTACTAAAATTACGAGGGAGGTGTGGACCAGCCTATTCTAATGGAGCAGTATTCAGTAGTCAGGCTGCACTTTACTCTCCAACCAGCAAGTTTTTTGCAGAACTAATCACAACAGATGTGACAGTGCAACTTGATATGCCAGTGCCCCTCTATACTGTGCCTGGGAGTTTCTAATGAGCTGGTCTGCATTCTCCTCTATGGAGGGGCCATCACCTGTCCCAGGCAGCCACACACCAGACAGCTGCTGCCATTGTTTCTGTCTTGGCCCCCATCTGGCTGAAAAGGCCAGACTGGTACTTTTCTAGATCTGGCCGACCAAACAAGTCCTAAAATGACCCCCAGAATTTGTCAATGCAGCTCATCCCATACAAACTGGTAAATATATGACCAAAGCATCATATACCTAAACAGTGACTGACATCATACTTACACAAGTTAATTCCTCTGCCATACTTTTATGGAATGCAGAGAAACTTAATAAAAAAAGAATTAGTAGACTAGGCAGGCTCACCAAGACACTCCCAGGGAGAGGACAATTCATTTGCCCTGACACCAGTGATCATGCAACCATGTTGGGAATGCAAATGCTGCAATCATTTACACATTTTCACATTGGTAATGTGTAATTTTATATTTTGTAGCACTGCAGTACCCATTTTGGAAGGAAACCACAAAAAGTTGCTTCATGATCCCAATTCCCCCATTCAAAAAGGTGATAAAAATGACAGTACATGCAAGAAATTGATAAACATAAAAAATTGCATATTTGAATATGCAAGTGTATTCATTGTGCCTTACCTGCTATGTAAATTTCATCTAGTTTTTCAGCAACTTTCTGTGGTAAACCAGCTTCTAATAAAGTCTGGAAGTGCTCAGAATGGGTAACTGCAGCAGAGGTGTCCATTGGTTCTTCTGGACCATTTCCATTAATATGTTCTGTGGCCATGTCTCCAGAAATCTGTGTAAATGCAATGAGCCAAATTAATCCTGGGTCAAGGGCAAGACTTGGTGTTTTCAGAGGAGTGCAAAGTCTCAGACTTGTCAGGAAAATATTTTACAAAAAAATGCGGGGAAAACTGGTTTGATCATTTATGATCTTGGATACCGAGTGACTTTTGTATTATTCAATACAAATTATTGATAATAGGGGTGTTGTGTGCAAAACAAGCTATCATGGTTGTGTGGTCCTGTACAGTCTGGAGACTTTTCACTATCCTGACACTTGCAGCTCTTAGCTTGCATGAGGCAGAAGCCCAGAACCTGTATATAGGCAGTTGACAGATGTTTGAACATTGCACGCAAGACAGACAATGCATATACCAAATTCCCAACAAAAATCAACGGATTGACATCTTGTAAAAACAGCAAAACCTAGTGGGTTTGTGTCCATGTGGCAGTATTTTCCATTCTGGTTTGTTCTGGGTTAAGAATTTTGTGCAAAAGGTGCCAAGTTCACTTGCTAACGCCTGTATCGTTAGCCCTTGTGGTCGCTGCTGGTGTAAACGTCTGCTTTGGTCTCTAAATTATATGTTAACTTACCTTCTCACTGCTGACTTCAGCACAGACTAGATAGCTGATACACGTGTTCCATCAGAGAGTGAACCCCGGTTTCCGGTAGCTGACCAATGACCAAGTATGCACCCTTTAGCGTTTGTGTCTTGACACTTTAATAGTGCATACTGTTACACTAAGATAAATACGTTAATTGTCACGTTAAGGAACAACCCAATTATTGCTTCCAGTGAGTTTAGATCGACTTATACTGAGGCATGAACTTGTGCAAACAGCAACCTGACTGCTCTCTGATCACACTGCTATATGTGGCAATGCTGGACTGAACAAAACGTGGACGGCAATCTTACATTTCCACTAACGTAATCTTAGCTAACGCTTCCCTTTTTCAATATCCTAAAGATATAATACAACCGATGTCTTGTAGCGATAATCAATTTCATATGGGTAAGCACGTGCTTACTCTGTGGTAAAAACATCTCTATATCGTTAAAACTAACCGTGAGCCCCTGATACAAAGCAGTCTACTCTTGCAGTTAATGTGTAGCGTTAAGAAATATCTGGCAATAAATTATTTCTAACTGATGTTAATGAAAACGTTGGATTTAGCGGGGAGGGACTGACTCGCACACGTTGAGGCTAGCTAGCGGGCTAGTTTGCACAGCTAATGTAATAGCACTGCAGCTAACTAGGGACATTCATCGGGACAATAACAAGACGCGCTAGTATAAGGTTTCTATGAATACATTTGCATTAAGAATTGGAGGTTAGTATGCAAGGGCCATTTCAGTTAGTGCAGGAGCAACGCTGGGTCGCGTATTTTAGCTATGATAACTGGCTTTTACCAGCTAGCTGCTGTTAGCACACGATGACAATGAGCATGTCAATTCCATGATCTGTCAAAATAGGCTAGCTTGCGCTAGCATGCTAATTCGAACGGAATTTCATTGAGGCCATTGTTGCAACATCATTTGTCGGTACGGACTTCACCAATAAACAAAGCATGGCTTTTAAAATTGATTAGCTTAAACGCGGCCTTGAAAGCTAGAGGTTTAGCCTGCTAGATGCGTGGTTTGTCAACGTGCCGCCATGTAGGAAGAGTCCATTTTCAAAAAGCCGGTCTGGAGAACTCGTTCCCAACCACCACCAGTTTCCACATTGTTTGAAACAGCACCGCTCGATTCAGACTTTTTTAGCAATCAATTAAGCAACAATCACGTGACCAAACAGTAGCATTCGCCCTACCTGCCGCTGGATCACCAACGTGTATGGTGTTGATTATTTAGGAAGATAAATGTGATATTTAAAAGACAGAAAAAGTGTAAAACTCCCGGCACTGATCCGGCTTCAGTCATTCACTCTTGATGATGTAAAATGGCTGCCACGTTCACGCCTCGAGTTTTGTCTCGTCGATGGGGTTTCTTGGACAGCCCTGCACGGGCTTGCCTTGTATGCATTTTACAGAGAGCAGCAGGTCATTCAAAGCATCCATCATAATTACTAACGGCGAGTCATTTGACGACAACAGTACCGTTATTGTGACGGCTACACATGTGAGCTAGAATGACATTTAAAAACTATGGTACAGGAACAAAATATTGAGACAAGAAAATAAAGTCAACTTAAATATAAAAATATGCAACTATGAAAGAAACATGCAATGTGATAAATGTGCTTATTATATGATACATTACAAATAATATTTCTATACCACCAGTAAAAATTAATAAACCTATTTGAAAATGGTTAGTTTTCTCAGATAAAAATGTGCCAGTCCACACATATTCAAATCTAAAACTAGATATAGTATATGGGGCATCAACAGACCAACACTTGTACTTTACCTTACAGTGCCAGCCTATATACTACAGTATACCAGCACAGGGCTTGACTGGAGGCAGTGAGGTAGATCCCACTTTCCACCACACGGTGTCACTCTTCTCATTGATTTAACACTAACATGCTACATGAACAAAAGAATAGGTCATAGTTCCTGTATTTGTATAGAAAAAGATATGAATATTTGTTTACTACGACAGAAACAACATAAGGGACAAAAGTTTGCACTACTGAGGACTTCAACATGAATCTTATGTTGAATCACATTGCATTTTTAATGATTTTGGAAAAGATTATCTGCAACATTATGATAGTGAAGTAAAGTTGTATCCTATTTGTCATTTTGCATTCACTACAAACCGGATCAGATTAAAAAGTTGTTACTTTTTCTATGATTGCTGCAGAAAATCTAGATTATAAACAATTGTTGTTTGTTTTGACAGTTTTTATTTGGGTTAAAAGTGAAAATCAATTGATAACAAAGTACAAAAATAGTCAAACTTGGTAGTATCTTTTTAAATTGGGGTTTCTGGGTTCACATGATTTGACAGTCATTAAATAACTTTATTATCATTTGCAAATTACTTGTGTAATTGTTGATCCGTGACAATATTTTTTTACACTGCAATACAATGCAAAGTATGCACTTGGGATTGGGATATCTGCTATTTTCATCACAGCCGGAGTGAATCATGGGTTTAATGTTTGGCTCATGGCTGAAATAATAAAACTTTAGCAGGTAACTGACTCTAACAACCCCCACAGGTATAGAGCATTAACAGCTGATGGCAGGAAGATCTTTGATTAATAACTTATGCAGCTGTTGGGGAGTAATATGATTTCCTGGTACATTTTCTCATTCAGTAATAATATTTCAAAAAAGCAATGAAACTTCCAAACATAAACATTTTGAATGACACGAGACAAAAGCAAAGTATATCACAAGGATTAAGAAAGAATATATCAGGGGTAAAAGAATAAGCTTTGTCTTCCTTGTCTAATAATCTGCAGACGGTCACAGGGACCTAAAAACTCTACAGGTGCAGCTTATAATAATGTCTGTTTTGAATTTATGAGACTAAAATATGTTTATTGCTCATGTCTGATAAAGCTCCCCAGAGAAACTTAGCTCAGACAGATTTTATAGTACAAACACTTTGTCCAGAAAGTTTTGCATCCAGCTTCAAAACTGGGAGGCAACAGTCCAAGCTGTCTGGTATTAGCCAAAACCAAATAGCTACATTTGTGATCCTGAAAGAACTATAAAATAAAAATTTGTTGTTTCAAAAAATAAAATAAAAATGAATATCCAGTTTCTGAAGTCAGCATCATATTCATTGGGGTATTACCAATATAATCAGGTTAATCATACTTAGGTTTTAGTTGGTGACTTTTGACATATTACAGTAAAAATGTTGTGAGTTTGAGAGGTTACTCTTAGGCATATTCCATATCAAATTAATATCAGGGTAGGTTTTTGTTTTTATTCTTCTTTAGGGAAATATAGAAAGTTAACAGGTCACCCTGAAGATTGATTTAAGATACAGCTCAGATAATGGTTTCTAAAACCTTCAACATTTTGGAGATTTCTGCAGGAAGTGCATTTTTCATTGGATGGCAAGCTCTTGTGTTCTGGAAACCTGTCAGAAACCTTCTAAAAAAGAGCCAGATTTTGGTTTTATATGTGTCTCTGTAACTACAGTAGCCTCTCATGGCCAGCAGAGCCACTATTTTATGGCTCTTGATTGAGAGAAAGGCCCATCATTGTCCCTTTATTACAGGTCTCTCATGCCACCATGTGGAGAGAGAGTCCCCAGATAAATGATCTGGTTCCTAAGCAATTGTGCAAAACCCCTTTTCACCCTTTTGTAATCCTTTTTTTTTTTTAACGCACCATTGTTGCTCTGATTTCTGATATGAACCCCGATAAGAATGTTTGCCTGCATGCATTATCTGAAATTACTTTCATAAACTGTTTATAAATGACATCAATGCAAAATAATTCTGGGTATTGTGTGTTTTTATATTTTCTTTGCTTCTTTATTTCTCTTGGTTTCTATCTCCTAACACAAGTATACAGTTTACCTGTCGTAATCTATGTCTTATATTTTGGTTTTGATGACACTCCTGATTTGACTCATGTGGATATTCATTTAAAGAAAGGACAATTTGACATTGTTGATTTTTCCTTTTTATGCCCCTCTTTCATCCTGGTACTATTAGGATTGTAACCCAAAGTAACATAGGGTTAATTACTGATGACATATGAGCTGTATTGTACAACAGCTGTCCAGCTGTCCAGCTGTACAATCTGTTGATTTCTTCTGTGCATTATCTTCCACAAAAAAACTCTCAGTAATAAAAATACTAAAAAAATGAATAAACTCTTTCACCTCAATGAATATCTTTAGTCGTCCCTCAGTTTTGGGATTGAGTTAGGGTCGTAAATATGCTTCAAAGCTACTCTTTATATTCACATCAGTGTTGCCTGGTGACACAGATTTATTGATGCGATCCAGAGCCCCTTGGCTTTGAGCTGAGCCTGGCTGAACACAGGCATGACCTGCTGACCTCGCGGTGCCTCCTGCGCTCTCTCCTCTGCAGCAGCAGTGACAGTGTGTGGACACAGGAGCTCCTGGTGATGAATCTGACTAGTGTTTCACAGAGCGTGAGCAGGTAGACTACAGCAGAGACAGATTAACGTAGCATACAAAGAGAGAACCAGAGCCATCTGCAGCAGCACTCTTTGTTTCATAAATCAGGAGGCTGTGAAGGAGGTCAATGAGAGAATTGAGATATATAGAACTAAACAAACCTATCCCCTGTGCTTTTAATCTCACCTAGTCGCCTTCTTTTATCAATGAGCAGCTGTTAGGCTTTAATATAAACTCACTCACCCATCTCAGATACACTAATGAGTCCACTAAGATGATTTTAATTTAGACACTGCTGCAAATAGCAAAGCATGCTGTTATATAAGAATATGATATAATTAGATCTTGAGTATGATGTTACTCATTTTTATCAGTTGATGTTTTAGTGTTTAAAGATGTTTTTTTTAAGTAATGATAGGCCTATGCACTCATAGTGTGTCAATAAAATTTGACTGACAGGACATATGTTACAAATATTGTGATAAAAGCCAAAAACCGCCTTTCAAGATCCTTGTGATTTAAAACATCTCAGCACTTATTGAATTACGAGTCTGAGGGCGAGGATTTATCACCAGCACAACCAAGGACACAGGACGTGGGTAATTTAGTAAACAGACAGATGAAATACAAAATAAATTCATATTCATCCTTGACATTTCAGATGCTGGAGGCGGACAGATGGATACGCCTTAACAACTATCAGATATCTCTCCATTTATTCATGACTTCTTACATCCATCAATTCCTCCAGTTCTGACGAAACCACGGCACTGAAATGAGTTTCGCTTCAACGTAATAGGCCCGGCGTCAGATTATGGGTAAAATGAATAAAGCCCAAATAAATGATTGCTGTAATGATTCACTGAAGTTTATTTAGATTTATGATCTTTTTTTTCTTGAAATGGAATTTCTTATCTTTAAAGCTGAGAGCCAGTATAGAACTCAGAAATCACTGGTCTTATACAGGGCACCAAAATGCATTGAGGTGGAGGTGGAAGAAGTACTCAGATACTTATTATAAAAGGACACCTTAGTCTAAAAATACTCAATTTGTCCCACATTACAAATGTTACTTAATAAATGTAGAAGAATATTATCAGCCAAATGTACCTAAAGTATTACGTTTTTTCATATTATAATATCTATGTATTAATTTATTATTTAGAATATGTATGTAAATTTGTAGTTTTTTCTTGTTCTTTCATTTCTTTCTCTTTTTCTCTTTTTCATGGACCATACTGTGAGTCTGAAATAAATCTTCATGAATTCATGTTGCAGCTCATTAATGTGAAGCCGATTTAAGTTTTTTTGTATACTCCTTGGTGTATTAGCAGTATATTACTGCATCATATAATATGAGCATATACTTCTTATATGTAGTAGAGTAAAGTAGTACACGATGCTACTTTATAATAAAATATCCTAAAATTGTATTGAAATACAGTAAGTAAAAGTTGGCTATCCCACCACTTGAATTACACAATATTTTGACAGTATCCAACATCAAAAGTGCATTAATTGACTGCAGATAATGAGTACTTTCATTATCTTTAGTGCAGATTAGATTTTGCTGGTAACTGGTAATTGTTTCGTTGATTCAATATTTTAAAAAATGTGCAAATACGGCCATCATATCATCGTATGTCTTGTTTTGTCTGACCAAAAGTCCAAAACCCAACAAGATTCAATTTACAATCAAATATAAGAAAATCAACAAAATTGTTGGATGTTGGAAATCCAACACCCAACAATATTGATTTTATATAATTTTTTTGTATGATATTAGTATTGTTTTATTTTTAGGTCACTTAAGGCCTATTAAACAGAAATGCCCAAGAGAGGCTCTAACTAATGACCCTGCCTTTCCTGTGACATGACAAATTATAGCAGCCCTCAGTTACCAGGTAACAAAGCCCCAGGGATTAAATGCAGCATCCGTAGGCAGGATGGTATTTTGACTTTCCACAACTTGTTCTGATCACTTTGTCCTTTAAAGGGATTATGAGAAAGGTAACAGAGTGGCCAGTGAGTCAGTGAGATCATTGATAAGGTTGGTAGGTTTCATCAAATCCAGGACGTGGACTGACATGAGTATAAAACCACATGAGGGGAAGCAAAAGACCTCAATAAAAGGCTGTCCTGCACAGAGGAAAAATGAAGGGGAAACTTTCTCTCAACATTGTAATACTCTCTCATCTGTGTCTGACTTTCTCATGCTTTGATTCAGGTTTTTCATTGACCATTTTCTTTTGTCTCTGTATCATTTCAGGTAACTGTTGCAACAACGATGGGCTCAGTGAAATCAACTGGACTGTCTGTTCTCCTTCTGCTGTCCTTCCTTCTTTACATAGCCGATTCCTACCCCAACAATGACTTATCAAACAGTAAGAGATCCGTACTTATGTGTATATTGTTTGTACAAAGACTGTAAGACTATACTGTGCTTTTAACCTCAAATGTGCACTGTATAAAAGCTGTCCATGTTCAATCGTCTTTCTCCAGTGGGCTGTGAGGAGTGCACGCTGAGAAAGAACATTTATTTCTCCAAGGATCGTCCAATCTACCAGTGCATGGGCTGCTGCTTCTCCAGAGCGTACCCAACACCTCTCAGGGCCATGAAGACCATGACGATCCCAAAGAACATCACCTCGGAGGCAACATGCTGTGTGGCAAAGCACAGCTACGAGGTAGAGGTACAGAAAAAACATGTCAGATCATCTTTTCTTTTAAACAAAGACAGAAATGCTTGCTGAAATGCTGACTATGTGAATATTTACCTGCAGGTAAATGCTCAAATTTGAAAATAGTGTAAATATTGATTTTTAAATCAGGTATATAGATTTGTAGTTGTTTTAATGTCAGGCCAGAAGCAGTGGAAAGAAACTAAGCACATTTACGTAATACATTTTTGAGGTACTTGTACTCAACTTTAATAATTCAGTCATGCTACTTCTACTCCACTGCGATTCTGGGGAAATATTATATTGTAACAAATTTAAAAAACAGTGGTTCTCCACCCTTTGGCGCACAGTAAAGCAGTGTTGGCTTAGGGCCACTTGCCATGTTTCAGATATCTTTTATTTGTTCGCAGTTCCACCAAAGAGACATTTCCCCTGAAACTTCTCAGATGGTTTCATTTAAGTGACTTCTCAAAAAAAACAAAGATGTGAGGACAGATTTGTGTAGCAGAACTTTGACATTTCCAACTCTTATTTGGAACCCTTTAATAATGTAATATATCATCAGTCTCAGGATTCAACATTCAGCATAATATTTCCAAGTACTTTAAAGGATAGGGTCACAATTTTTCGACCCTGTTTTAAAGCAATAGTCAGACATCGGTATTGTCACTGAAACAGCTTTTTATTGTTGTAACTCCTGTTCATGTAATGTGATATTACATTGAACATTTAGATGATAATACTTAAGTAGTGTTATTAAGTCATTTTACTTTTTTTTTAATCGATGTTTCCCTTTTGCTTAAAGTCCAAGTAAAGCAAAAATGTATTTGTGATCTAAGTTTTTGAGTGCTTCTGTTACTATCATCATGTTACCAATGTCTACAGTTTAATTCTGGCTTCTTTTGTTCGGATGTTTTAGAATAAGAATCTAGAATATTTTGATTGCTTACACTGCTACTTCTTTACTGCTGGAGATGGATATGACTTTGTTATTAATAACATCTTCTCCTCATCTGTGCCTCTTTCAGACGGAGGTGGCTGGCATCAAAATGAGAAACCATACAGACTGCCACTGCAGCACCTGCTATTTTCACAAGATATGAAGATGGAGACAATTCTGCAGCTCTCCGCTTGGCAACAAACTGTCTTTCGTTCATTTTGCACAAGCCCCTTTCTATTTTAAAATGTATGTCCATGTGTTAAAATAGTTAATATTTTTGTAGTAATTCCGTGTCTGAGTAATTAGCCTATATTATTGTGTTGGTAGATTTATTGTAGATTGAAAAGCAATTAAAATGTGCAATAAAGATGTTGCATTTTCATGAATGTATCTCATGCTGAAATGAATGGGACTTTGGTGTGTGTTGGGAGCAAGTTTTGGGTGTGTAATGAATTGCTGAGTTGCTTTAGACAAATATATTGCAATAGGAGAGGTGGGACCAAGTGATTGTTTTGCGAGTTACAAGTATGTTTTAGGTCTTTGCACTCAAGTCCTGAGTCAAGACTGACAATTTCAAAGTTCTAAACCTTGAGCTTCAAATCCTGAACAAGTCATAATGCACCCTTCACTTAATCTAATACCATTTCACAACAGGGTAATAATATTTCACATTTACTGCTTTCTTTTAAGGTCTTCTCCCACAACTTGATTGGATGTTGTCGGATTAGTTCAAAGAAGGTTAATCTGCAAAGTTTTGACTTGCTGGAAATTAACAGCATTAATGCCACTAATTAAGGAATCAAATTGATCCATGGCACGCTTTTTTAAATGACATCCTTTTTAATCTTTGGGCTTATGGGAAGCTATCAAGTATTTTCAAGTCAAAAGCTTCGAAGTAAAGTCATGAGTCATTGGTTGTAAATCTTTTTTTTAATGTTGAAGTTGAATCTAGAGTCGTCAAATCTGAGGAATTGTAACAAAAACCTGCAAGTAAAAAGTGACTTTGGGGTTAATGAGAAAATGTATTTTATTTGGCAAATCTGACTCTCCGGTCAGAAGTGGCAGCCAAAATAAATGTCAAGTAGCCAATAAACAACAGAACAGAAATCACAATTGAAGCCAACATGGGGGGGAAGTCATTAAATGTTCAAAGAGGGGAACAAATGTGGCCCTTTTAACCTCTACAATTCCACGACAACTTTGCAAATGTTATGTGCTGATGAAGATTGTGTGATATCCTGAAAAATTACTTGAGTATCATACTAAGACCAGGTGGTTAGCCAGGAGTAATTCATTTCATCTGACTGACCCGTTAGTGAACATTGCGCCCTGCTGAAGTCACACTGAATCAGGGATGCTGTTGAAGCTGACCCTGGTGTTCTCTTTGACTACTGCGGAGGGACAGGGGAGGCAAGAATATCATGCCTTGAGGCTAATTGAAGGTGATTATACCGTTTGTGAAAATATAATAGATTTTGCTTCATGTTGGAGGTTTTATATCTGATGATGCTCAGTGTCTGGAGGTCACAGCTGACGGACAGTATCTTTGCATGGATGATAAGAGCATGAAGTGTTCAGGGGGATCCAGCGGAGATGATCTGATGAGCAAACACCTCACGTCCAGTCTGTGTGCACAGTGTGATTTTTGTGTCACTACTGTAAAGCCATGGATGCTTTGTTGACATCAGGGGCTTGTGTATGTGGAGCACACAGTGTGCTCTCCCTTCCCCCTCTGCGTGCGCGTGCGTGTGCGAGTCTGGCAGCGTAACATCTGTGCGTACGCGGTCGTGATTGTTGTGAAGATGGCGGAGGGGGAGACAGAGAAGGAATATGACACACGGAAAGCTATCGAGGAGCTCCGAGAGCGGTTCCAGGGTTTGACCACAGCTTTGAAAGAGAGCTCGCAGTCTCCGCTGGAGGCCTCCCTGCATTTCTGCCAGGAGTTTTGCCAGGTTAGCCCGTTTCTCCTGCTGCTCATCCCGGGCAGCCTGCAGCCCCTCTGGCTTCCTGGCCGAGGATGCGCGTCTACGTTTGCTACAACAATGTAGCTAAGGCGCTAGCTGCCTAGCTAGCTGCCTGGCGTTTCAAGATGGGGAAAAAACTCCTCTGTGATTTTCAGCCATTTTCTCAATAGTGTTTGCCTGTTGCATGAACTTATTTGCAAAGTCTGGCTATCCATGCGGCGAGAAGTCACATGAATGTGTGCGCGCCGTGCACGTATTACTCGTATTTTCCAGGCCAGATAGCTTATAGCAGATGAATGTTGCTAGCTGGTATGCAGGGTCCCCCTGTCCTGTGCAGTGGTCATGCTGTGCAAAAAATGGGTAGCTACGTTAGCGAAATTTTACAGGGCGATTGCATTGATGTGCACTGAATTTTAACGCTCCATCCCCCGTACAAAAGCTTATTCAAACGTTATAACGCTGCATCCTCACGCTGGGTTATTTGTTAACTTGGTGTAAAAAGGGGTTACTTCTGTGAAGCTGTTTTATTGTACGGAAAGATCAATGATTTTTTCCCAAGGTGCTAGCCCAGGCCTTTTGCACTAATTAATCCAGCTAACCACACCATCGGAGATGTTTATTACAGTCGAATAGCCAGCACCGGCTAAAGATGTTAATATGATGTCTATGTTATAGCAACCGATCTGCCTGCAGCTGGCTGAGACAGTGATTTAAAAGGGAAAGTGTGGCAGTGGTCACTGACTCCATTACACATCCTGCTCATTAATTTGCCCTGACCACGAAAATATCATGCGAGGTCTCCATTTAGCTGATATCGCACTAATACTGCAACGATCACTGTCATTGCACCAAATGAGTTTTGATGAACGGTTAGTTTCTATCGCACATTAACCGGCAGTAAGGAATTCATTCAACTTTAAAGTTATTTGAGTGAAAAGGGGACGAGCCTCGGGCTGCATGCTGTAGTTGTGTGCAGATGGAGATTCATCTCGCAAGAGTAAAACTGCTGGAATAATGGAGTCATTCAGGATGAAATGGATCTGTATGAATATTTGTGTGTGGAAGAAATGGAGGGAGTTTTCATTGATGAAGGTTAGGCGTTATTTGAGCTGGCTGATAGGGGGGGAAAAAGAGGGAGGATAAAAAGGTTTTTTTTTTCTTTCGCAGAGCCACGCACAACTTTTGGTGCTTTGTTGTCCTTCTGTGTCTAAATCTTGGCTGAAATATGTAATAGGCATATAATAACAGTAAATATAGCTCAACGGGCATTTTTCCTCCTTGATCATTTGTGAAAGTGACTTTTTGTCTTCATAAAAAGTGGTTTGGTTTGGAAAAAGAATAAGGATGTATACCAACAATTTACAGAAAGTGAAACATCCACTAATAAAGGAAATAAAAGAACTACAAACTCTGCTAAATAATTATTATAAAGTAAAAAGGAGTGTTAATCGCTACAGGTCATTCATTTACTAGTTTAACACAGGTGATAGATGTGCATTATTCTTTTTACATGCATTATCATCAGGGTGTGCACAAAGTCTTGAAAGTTTGGAAAATGCTTAATTTTCAACGTTAGGCATATGCTAGAATTTGAATGTGCTCCTTGAAAAATGCTTGATTTTTCAACATAATTTGGTACTTCATGTACCAAATCACTAAGGCAAACCCAAAATCCTTTAATATGTTAAATGAAACAATCCTGTCACCATATTTGTTTGTTTCCCAGCAAAAGTTAATGGTTGCTTAGAAATGTGTTTATACTCAGACATACTTATCCATACAGCCTTTATTCATGTGCATTACTTTTTCAAGTTTAGCTATTTCAACATGTGTGGAGTACTGCTATCTCTCCATTTACAAAAGGAATATAAATAAAATAGACTTTTTGGCAGCAGAAAAAGCTGCAGGCATCCACTTTGTTTAGGCATGTTACTGTTTGGAAGTTTGGGATTGAAGTTTTCCTTCATAAAAAAGTTAGCTGTGGCTTTTTGAAATCAAAGCAAACCACAAAGTTGAAAGTGTAACTGTTTACATTGTGTGTTATTTGCTATCACATATTTGTACTCAGTCCTAGTACAGAGGAAGATTTATATTTCCTCACCAAAAATGTTTGATTTTAGTACTTCCATGATTATGATGTCTACATTTTGTTTTCAGCTACAAAGGCAACATTTTCTTGGGTCATATTATTCTTCGAGCGGTTTATTTTGTCTTTATGTCATTACACCTATACAGCTGCTGAGCTGTGTGAATATAGCTACATGCATACATTATTTGCTGAGTTTGTTAAATGTGAGAAAATTGTACCTATCACAGTTTCTCAGTGCGAAACATAATGTCTCTGCATTTTTTTTATCCAAGCAAAAAACAGACATTTAAAATTATTATAAAATAGAGAAAAGCAGCGAATCATCACACTTCAGAAGCTAGAAACGTTCTACATTTATGCTTGATGGAGGACTAATTGGTAATTATCTAATCGTTTGCTCTTCTGTACTAGGATATCTTTTAAAAAAACAATCGCTCTATCTACTGTTTTATTCCAAATGTGTTTTTTTTAATGTTCTCCAGGTCCTTGTGGAACATGCCGGCCGTTGGAAAACTGATGAGGATCCACTGCCTTTGCTGGAGGTCTACACTGTGGCCATCCTCAGCTTTGCTAAGGCCGCTTCCTGTCTCTCCTCCGAATGTGAAAACGTGCCACTCCTACTTGAAAAGTTAGCACTGTGAGTAGAAAATCATTAAGTATTTCAATAGTAGTGTCATAACCATGTGACAAAGAATGGGTCACAGATTTTGAATGTGCATTAGTGAATGCAACGGCAGACAAACAAACAAAACATGCAACATATTTGACAATAAGAATTAAAGGGTAAGGTACTTATCTCTAATCAGTGTTTAAGTCATGAGTACTGACAAAGAAGCAAAACTGTATTGCTGTGGATGTGGGCAGCAGCAAATCATATTTAAGCCCCCTAAAAAAACAAAAATCAGTTGAATTTGAACGTGATATTGTTGTATATTTCCACCTCTTTACACTCCGTCAGACAGCCCTTTTTACGGGAGACTTTTAAACAAAACACACCCAAATCCCAAAGGAAATTTAGATATCAAAAGTTTAAAAATACTGCAAACAGTGTACAGGAACTACTCCCCTATCACACAATGTGCTCTTGAAGTAGCTAAGAAGGCAAAGTCCTTGAGGCTGTAATCGGAATAGAAATGTAGGCTACCTCTTGGGGAGCTTCGACATATTTGGGATGAGCTACAGACTATACTTTGCACACACAGATACGGTGCACACAAAAAGAGGCAATCAGAAGCAGTAATTATTAATGTAAAGGATGTAACTGTTTAAAATAAATAATTGATCACAGTCACTGATCTGGCCACCCTGAGCTCCATATGAAAAACAACTATGACTATTTAATAACACCTACACGTACACCTTTATTGATCCTCGTTACTAAAGTGCCTCACTACTGGTGATTTACGCTCCCATTTGTCCTGTTTGTCATCTTTATTATATTTCCAAAATGTCACACCGACTTTACAGCACCACCCTTTGTGAATAGTTATTCTTGTATGCTTGCTTACCCTTAATTTGTGGAGTGTGTGTGTATGCGTTTGCCCATGCCCATCCTTGACCTAAATGTGGCTTTAACAAATGACTGTGTTGGATTCACAGGAGCTGTGCGGAGCTGCTGCTCTTACTGCCCCAGCATGTCCCTGGTGCCTTATGGGAGGAGTTTCAGTCCTCCGTGAAGGTCAGTATTCCCAGGGACTTTTTCTGAAGCTATTCTTTGCAGAAATAAGCAAAGAAAAGTTTTTCAGTAATTAGAATGTATTTTGGTTTAGCTCATCATTGAAAAGTCATAGAAACATATGAGCTGATTGTTTGGATCTGTGGGTTCCCTTTGTCAGAATTATAGATGTTTAATGAGCTGTTCCGCTTTTGAAGAAATTTAAACTGTTGAATGGTGTCACATTCTCTACAGTAACATTGTCACAACAGTTATTTTTAGACTCCTGACTGTCGAGTTAGTTTTTTAGTATGAATCGCTGAAGTTTTGGTAATTAGGTTACTAAATCTTCCTTTATCTTCCCTTGCAGTTGGCACACAGCCTTTTGCAAGAAAGTGGGAGCACACAGCTTTGCATGCTCTCAGTTCTGGCGCAACAGGATGGCGTCTGGTCCAACACCACACTAAGCAGCATCCTGTCCAATCAAAGCCCTCAGACTGAGCAAGGTTAGTTCTCTCTGGGTTTAAAGATGCACTGCCTGGACTTACACAGCTGTATTCTCATTCTCAATTATAATTGTTCAGTGTGTGTATTATAATTGTCTGTTTTTCATCTGAAGTTTCTTAACCCTTTGTCTCTTTTTTTTTTTTT
>CAFUXE010000619.1:651332-671304 GCA_903364295.1 Serranus cabrilla
CTTCTTTTCTCTGAGTTCAGAGGTATGTCTTTGGACAGTGAATTAACTCCTATTACTACTGTAGTATATGCATTACACTAGTTATACTATTAGTATAAGCATCATATTTAGATGCTTGGCATCTATGAATATGAATATCAAACAGACTTGGTCCTGCAGAGAGGCCACAACTGGGGAGGGACGCTTTTTAAAGGGTCCGGGGTGTTCAAGATCAGCAGTGTTAGAAAAACAAAAAAAAACTAGGGAGAAGAATAACGTATTTAAACTAGACTAAAGAGTTAAATACTTTAAGGTGGCATTCGTTATTTATTGATCCAGTTATGACAGGTCTTTAAATCATGCGGTTTACTTAAAAAAAAAAGGACCAAGCTATGAACACACACGCGTCACCGTTTCTTAGCTGAACACAGCCCTTTCCGTAAACGTCACATTGGCGGGAAGTAGTAGCGAGTTTGTCAAATACAGCATAGGCAGCATTTTATATAAATATATTACTTTTAATAAGACGCAAGGACAAGAAACGCTATCCGAACTATCCGGAAAAACAAAACAGCAGTTACTTGTAGCTACTGCTAAGATGTCTACCTCATCTGTGTCCAAGGTTAGGCAATATTCTGACGTTATGTTGCATGTAACTCTTGGAAAGTAGCCTGGCAGTCGTGGAACAACATGGCCGTATCAATGTAATGTTTATTTATTTATGACCATAGCTAACCGACTCTGTTTGTAACTTATGTCCGTTGGCATTACAGGGCTGCTTTGTTTTCAAGCCTAGTGCTAAGAAGAAAAAGACCCTCAGTTTGGGTGAGTTATGTTAATGTTTATATTAGTGTATCCTCACTGGAGGACATTGTACTCACCTCGATGCCACCCTGTCTCCACAGAGGATCATTTCATCAGTGGCTGTGAAGGTGCTGAGGATAGTGGAAAAAGATTCAAACTTTGTCAGGATTTGTGGGACAAAATCAAAACGGACACAGAGGTAAGGACAGGTGGTCAGATGGTAAAAATTTAGTAGTGTGGAACAACGCAGGTGTGTCGATCCTAAAAATCCTCTAATAATGTGGTGTCATTATGAGTACATCATAATCATTACACTACACATATGTGAAATGTTTTGGAGCTCTGCAAGGCCCCATTAGTGGTGTATCAGCAGCATGTGTAACAAAACAACAAAATCAGCTGTGGTTACAAAAACAAGAGATACCATAACATAACAATTTCTCTCGCCCAGTGCTGCTTTTGCAAAATGACAGGTGGCCAATTCAAGATCAGATAAAATGAATTTACAGTAAACCCATAACTCATGTGTATTTAAAAGTCATCTGACTTATTAACTAAATAAACTTGGAACAAGGAGTGATGCCAATCCTAAATGACAATTATCATTTTAGATATTTTAATGCATTTAATAGCTGCAACTGTAATTTTGTTGTAAATGCTTTGGTTTGGTGAGAATCCTGCAATAACTAGAATTGATGTTTACATCATAAACATTAAATACTCCTCCCACATAGAATAGCATGTTTAAATCTTTTAGTGTGAAATACACATATATGGGATCAGAATTGTCCCAATTCCTGCACAGCTTCCGCTCGTCTTTTGGTCCAAAACATCCCACTGTGAAGGAGATGGTAAACGGTAGCCTTAAGTTGATACTAGCCCAGACATCGTCTCACAATCAGTTTATGGATTTGAATTTGGTTGAATAAGTAAATAAGAGTTTAACAATATTTTTTCTCTGCCTGTAAGGGTTTACAGGATGAGCTTAACAGGAACATCTTGGACAGCTTGCTGGACTTCACAAGGAAGTGCTCGACCACTCGCCAGCACAGTGACTGGGCGTCACAGATGAGGGCCAGTGAGATTCCCACAGCGGCTCTTGTGCTCGGTATGTTGTTGATGAGGCAGTGACATATGATATTTGCTGTTTTCTTATCCAAACAATACCCTGAAACAAATAATTCCCACTCTCCACCAGTCTCTTGGTATGCCTTTGAGGTTTTCCTGAAGGCTCACCCATCTTGTCTGCTTTACTTTGCCTTTGATGTCCTCTAAGGTGTGAATGTCCCGGATCATGACATGACCTTCCAGAGTCTGTCTGAACTGCTCCAGCAGTCTGTCACTCCTCATGTGACCTCTGTACAGGCCAAAGAGTGTGGAGGTAAAGGACTGTGAAGAAATGTATCTCTTTGTATCTTTTAGCAGATAAATCATTATTTTGTCATGTGCTGTCATTAAAGTTTGTCTTATCATTTCAGCGTTGAAGCATTTGATGAAGAAGGTCCTGGAGAGGTTTACGGGCTCAGTTGTGACTGTGGATGAAGATGAGGAAGAGGAGGCTGAGCAGACCAGTGCTCAGCTCCACAGGAGCGTGCACTGCTCCCTCAGCACACTCTGTGATTGGTACAATGCAAACACAAAGGTGGGACCATAAAGCATAACTAGTTTACATTTGCTACATAAAAGAGTTTGATTAGCTCAAAGCACTTTCCCCTCCTGTAATCAGAAATCCTCGTCTGGTACTCCTGGAAAGAAGCGTAGCTCTCCTAGCAGAGACGATCCGCAGCAGCCTCCCGTTGTCATAATTTTCAAAGACTTTGAGGCTTTCAACCCAAGAGTTCTTCAGGACTTCATACTTATCTGCAGGTAATTAAAAACTTTGAATGGAGTGTGTAAAGTTGACTGATCCATGTCATTTTATTATATATATATACATATATATATATATATATATATATAGTAATATCTGGTCCTTTTATTGCTGCAGTTTCAGTTCAGCTCCAAGTTAAATTGTTGAAACAGTGTGTATTCCATTCCACAGCCGGTACATTGAACACCTCCCGCTGATGTTCATCTTTGGTATCGCCACATCACCCAGCACCATCCAACACATGCTGCCCCACTCTGTGTCCTCCCTGCTGTGTATCGAGCTCTTCCAGTCCCTCTCCTGTACGCAGCATCTGGCCACAGTCATAGACAAGGTAGCTTTTCACTCTCACACACAGAAGAGATGCATTCAGGACTGAAAGCCTTTTCATTGTCTCTGCGATTTCTTCTTTCAGATTTAGATCTGTGTTACGAAGCTTAATTAGGAGCAACACAACCTTTTAAAGACCTTGAAAACCCAATTGTATTTTTCTCTTGTCTCCAGCTGATCCTGACAGCCAAGTTCCCTTTTAAGCTCAACAGTAAAGTGATGCAGGTGCTGATCGGCATCTTCCTCTACCACGACTTCTCAGTGAGGAACTTCATCAAGGGCATTCAGGTACAGAGTAGTTTCTAAGTACTTTATCCAGAATGGGTCTGATCTGTTTGTCTCTTTGCCTGTAGGTCTAATTCAGATTGTGATAAACAATCTTTCTGCTTTGTGTTGGCGCAGCTGGCCCTGCTGGAGCACTTTCACTCACAGCCTCTCAGTGTACTCTGCTGCAAGAAGAAGGAGGCTCTGCTTAATGTGATGCAGCTCGGTGACCATGACTTGGAGAGGATCAGGCACCTGCCGTCATTCAAGAGGTACGGTTTGGTTTTCACATGTGCAATGACTTGTAGGGGTGCTTTCACATCTGTACGCCTTAAACAGATCTATCATGAACAGATTTCATGATCAACAGATAGAAATATAACAAAAAATCAGGCATTGGTTATCAAACGGAACCAGAGCCTGCTTGGAAGCGGACTGAGACCTCTTTTCGGTTATTTGTTCCACACCAGATTTTCACAACAGCCCACATGAACTGCACTGACGGGCATTTGGTTTGGTGTCAAATGTGAAACTAAGCCTTTAAACTGGTGTGTTTTTCCCAGGTATGTAGACAAGCAGGAAGCTCAGGAACAATTGAATCTGTTCACAGATGACACGCACCTAAAGGTCTGTTCTTTGTTTTATCTCTACACTTGAGGCATCAACCAATAATTAGTGTGCATTTCCGGACAGATTTCAACACTTTTTTCTGTTCTTTAGGAGGTGTGCCAAAAGCTGATAAAAGACCTTCACAAATATCATAAGAATTATTATCCCATTCTGAGGTGTCTCCACACTCTGACCTCAGCATTACCTCGATACCCCCTCGGAAAACAGGCAAGAAATAAAAAAAAAAACATTTTCTTGTAGTGAAGTAATGGCTTTCAAGAAATTTTTTCAACTAACACTGAATTATCTGTGTGCTACAGATCAGAGAGCTCCATTTAATATGTCTGGAGAAGAACGTGTGGGAGAATGAGGATTACGAGTCGGCCATGAAGCTCCTGAAGTAAGTCTGGATATTTAACCTGTGTGTCCACAAGTGGAATCAATGAATGGACAGTAATCAGTCTCAAAGTAGGCACCGATCAATACCCACTGTTAAATTATAGTGTCAGTCATCCAGCTTTGATGTTGTTATAACCATGTGCCATTTGACATTTGTCCACTAGATGGCAACATATTTCATGATATTGGGTTAATTACTGCTCCTCCTGGTGGCCAAGTAGTCATTCTTTTACAGTAAAACTGCATTGTATATTTTGTTATTTGGCTTTTTATTGTGAACAAACCAGGTGTTTATCTAAAAACAACCCAGTCTGGAGTCACTTGGGTTGCCGCTGTACCATCCCATTGTAAACCTGGTGTGCTTTCCCTCCAGGATGTTGGCCAAAGATGAGCTGATCAGTTTGCTACAGAGGTGTTTGGAGATTCTGCAGCCTGCCAAGTCAAAGAAGCTGAAGAGCGCTTGTGTCCAGCTGGAAGACATGCTCACCAAATTTAAGCAGCTGGACAGTATGTAGTAAAAATGAAGCCCACCTGACATTATTCTCTGATTTTATAGCTTCTTACTTTTCCCTAATTTTGTGTCTGCCACCTCTTTTCTCAAATAATTACAGAAGTAGTGAGTACACAGCACTTCTAATCATTATTTGTCTTGCTCTGAACAGCATTAGCTGCTGAACCTGCCCCCAGCGTGGAAGAAACTCTCACCTCTCCTGTGAAGAATCTTCAAAAGAAAACCGACCTGTTCCAGCTGCAGAAGGTTTTTTATGGGTTTAAGAAGAATGTTATCGCCAATGCCTTTCTGGGAACAGATTCTCCACCTTACTGATGTGTTCGATCCACAAATTGTCTGGTTATTCTTGCGTATCTCAGGCGCTGCTGGAGATGAACGAGTCCAGGAGAGCCAAGAAACTGAGTCCATTCGAGGTTCTGCGAAATGAAGCTCTTGAGTTTATCGACAGCTTAGTGAAGTAAGACAAATTTCGTTCTTGCTCTGCTGGAATAGGGATAATTTGGAGTTTTTTGAAGTGGAATTGCATGAGTTACTCACCCATAGTCTGTATAGCAGTTTATTGCTTGGCTTCTTTGCCTGCACTCCTGCTTGCTTCTCCAAAGATAATACACTGACAATGGATAGCACCCCACTTTAATAAATCCAAGCTATCCTTTACTACTTTAAATGACAGAAATATGGTAGAAAATCTTCTGTGGCTAACTTCTCTCTCCCACCCAGGAGTCACCTGTCTCCCCCAGAGTCTCAGACACTGAATGAAGTTTGCTACTACACTTCCTCTGCCACTGTGAGACGCCACCTCAACGCAACACCTCGCACCTCCATTCAGGCTGCACTCAACAGTCCCTACTATTACCTTCAGGTACATCAGCCTCCTCTCCATCTTATCAATAGTGTAGCTATCGTAGCAGGAGGTGAAACTGAAAGAAAGAAGTCGTGGCTTCATTGGAGCGTCTTCTCTCTTCCCTCCAGAATGAGCATCTAAAGACTGAGGACGGGTCCGTCTCTAATGCTGCTCCTGATATATGCATCACATACAAACTCCACCTGGAGTGCGGCCGGCTGATTAACCTCTACGACTGGCTGGAAGTGAGTTTATATACTGAATAATGCAGAGGTGGAATGTAAGTAAATTTACTTGAGGTAGTTGAACGTTACTCGAGTATTTCCATTTATGTAACTTTATGCTTCTAAACTACATTTAAGAGGCACATGCTTTACTTTATACTCCACTACATTTAGCTGCCATCTTTTTCAAGTTGAGATTAACAAAAAAACATGATCAATTTAAAAGGATTACACAATTTTATGAAATATATCAAATAAGAGTATATGAGGTAGTTAAAATGAGCCCTACCTTGACAACAGTAAAATGCTGCTTACATTAAATGCATCAGAAAACCATATTCCAGTCATATATATACAGAATATATGTCACAATCTGAGTGGGGCCTTTCTGCATAACAAGCTTGTTTTTAATACTTTTAGTATATTTTGTACTTTCACTTAGTTTTGAATGCAGGACTTTAACTTGAAGTGTGGTATTAGTACTTTTACTGAAGTAGTTGATCTGAATACTTCTTCCACCACTGGAATAATTTGATATTCGTCTAATGATGTAATTCAGCTACATGAAATGAAGAGATGTTTTTTAGCCCATGTTCCAGATAAAATAACAATAACAGCACCTTTGCACAGCAGACTTGGTTGGGGGTTTGTTTTTCATGTTGTTGAGGAGGCTTTATTGATCATGGGGATCGATGCGTCACATTGATCTGAAAATCGAATATCAGCCCAGAATGAACTGGATATATAACATGAATGAAAAACCTGTTGTTTGTTTTTCAGGCCTACGCCACTGTGGTCTCTGCTGCCGAGGGTAACGATCCAGAGTCTGACAATTTCGGGAAAGTGGATGATGTCAAACAGTATCCTTTTGCAGCTTAATCTATCATAGCTTTTAGCTCTGGGGAAACGCAATGTTCTTACAATGAACTTTCATGACTGATGAAGTTGTCCGTAGTGATGTAGTTTAATCCACAGTGGAGTCATTTTGTTCCTTAGCTTGTTCTCTAGTGCTCGTTTCATCCGGGCTGTGTCAGAGCTGGAATTTCTGGGCTTCATAAAATCCACCAAGCAGAAGACTGACCACGTGGCTCGTCTCACCTGGGGAGGCTGCTGATCCAGAATCCAAAAGAGAAACCACACACTTTTACATACAAGCTGTAGCTGCAGTCTCCCTCCATTTACTGTATTTTTCCCTCAAATAAAATATATGCAAATTGTCGGATAATCATTTTTATCCATAGCTGTGTATTAAGCAAAACACACTGCACCTCTATCATGAGCACTGGATGTTCCAGAAAACATTCATAGCACTATCCGCGCTGATAATCTCTAGAAATGTGTCTCAGTATGGTTAAGTTAACGTTTGTATACTGAAGGCACAGCTCAAATACAGGTGCATAGTATATATTTAATTTAATGGTTGAAAAGGTGAGCAAAAATTCATGGATATGTGGTTTTAATGAAGGGGTACCTCTGAAAAAGAAGGTTGGAACAACTGGTGTAATTGACTTCACGTGAGTCAACATTAATACAACAAACAAGTATATCGCTTAATAAAAGCATCAAAACAAATTTCAACTCTTAAAAGATTTTTATTGTTTTTCCAATAAGTACATTGGTTTCAAAGTGATACCAGCAAAACAAAAGTTAAAATAAATAAAACACTGGTAGGGAGAACAAAAAAAGGAAAGAAAAAAAAAATCAAATTAGCCCACTTAATGCTCAATTTAAAAAGCAATGAACAGAGGACAAACTGCAAACATATTCTCTCTGTTCAGCTGTGTTTCTTCCACTTCCTCTCAGATTGACCAGCAAACCTTAAGTAAAACTCTTGCACTGCTTTATCATATTTACATGTAACAAACAGAAAACAAGTGACAAAGCTTGGAATGCTGGAATCATTACAAAAGTGAGATAACTGTAGATACACGTACAGCAGGAGGAACATAGGCCACTGGTAGAGATAGGGTCCATTAATTTACATAAGGAAGCACCTAGTTGCTTACAACAGAGTGGCAACAACTGACAACAGCTTCATATAAACCTTTGCCCAAAGACAGAAATATGGCACAGTAAGAAAAGTTTCATTTAAACTAGCTAAACTGAATCTCTTACAATGATGAGCTCTTTTTTTCTTCTTTCTTAAGATATCACATGATAGCTTGCAGCGAAAGAAGGCCGTCTTGCAAAGATTTCTGGGCCACACTCAGGAAACATCTGGTGAAGAGAGAGATGAAACAAAATCAGAAACCAGACTTGTTACTTTAAACTTCAAAAGGCGGAGCTCAAACCGAGATCCAAGACTTTCTAACACAGTGTTGCCAGTGAGACAGGAATGTGGAGATAATTTAGGATGAAATCAAACAACTCACAGCTTGCAGGTTGCTCCCCGAATCGTCGCATTAGCTGATCATGTGTGAACTTCACAAAGGTGTCATATTGTTCTGAAATGTACAGGACAGAAGATTACAAAATTACTGATGTATAATAACATTACTGTGATTAGGGATCAATCTATTCCAATATTTAAATATGGCTTTGCAAAGGCAATTATAATTTTACATGTCATAGATTGAATTATGAATTCAGTATACTGGTCTTTTTAGACCAACTTTCCTTACACCGTTTTCAAAGTCAGATTCAAGCACGTTTTTTTTTCTGCCCCTCACACAGAACACTGATGAATTGTACTTCTCCATCAAATTTAATTAGAAGTTATTGTGCCATAAACACCAAGTTTCATGACAGCCTTCTACAAAAGAAAGACAAATAAAAACAACACAGTTTCATGTTTTAAATCTGACACCTGTTTGTAGTTAGAACAAGCATCCTGTAATTTCAAGCACTTTATTCAAAAACCGAGAAAACGCATTAAAATTCAAGTGTTTTAAAAGGATTTCCAGCACCCACAGGAAACCTGTATCATAGTGCTGCAAAGATAAGTGCATCCATTCAGTGACAGAATTATCCAACAACAATGTTGCTCATCAGCTATCAGATCAGATATTTCAAATGTTTGATGGTTCCAGCTTTTCAAATGTTATGATTTGAAAATAATCACCCTTGAGTTGGTTAGTTTTGAGTCATAACTTTCTTAATGCAGGGTTTGTGCAGCTTATAATAGTGAAATTGACAGACTCTGGGAACTTTTATCACATCTAAATTGTTTCTGCAAATGCAACTTCAAAAAAACATAATGAATTAAAAACCCACAGCAACCAATGATTATCATCACAACATTTCAAATATTTTTAAATGTGTATTTAAATTCAGGCATATTCCTGACCTTGAAAACCTTGTCAATGCGTACCAACCTGCCAGTTTTGAAGTCATGGTCTCCTCATACTCCTCTCGCACCTTCTCTTCCCTTTCTTTCAGCAGGCGTTCACAGATCATTCCAACTTGTCTGAGGGTGAATAATGGCTGTTCTTTTCTAGTTGGAGAAACGCCTCCAGAGGACGTTCCTGTACAAATCAACCAACAACCTCAGCATCATGGCTCATATGTGGTTTTTCTGGTTGCCTGGGTACATGGTCACGGTAACGTGTGAGCAGACTCTCCTGTAGGCAATGTGTTACTCAACCTACCTGGCATGCTGGAAACATTCATAGTAGACGACTGGGATGGGGACTCTGGAGAATAGCAGCACTCTGACTGTTGGTAGCCTCCATCTAGATGCTTCCTCTTTTGAATTCGTTTGTACTCCTGCTTGATGCTGTTGAGGATTTGTTCTAGAGGCACAAAAGAGAGAAAAAAAGACACCATCAGTGAAGAGAAACAGCTTTCAGTATTCAAATTCTTCTGTGTATGAAAATGGAATAACTATTAGTATAAAAAAGACAATAACGTGAATACAGCTAATTTTTAACATTGATGATGCATGTGTGTTTTCTGGTTAATCACAGTGTGGTTCAACGTGTTGCTAATGCCTCTCAAGCTCCTGGCTGGTCACCAAGCAGGCCAACTTTAGTAACATTACCTGCTCTAAGCCTTGACGACGACTCCCCAAATGGCGAGGGCTCCATGCTCAGATATTTCCTAGGGGATGAGGATGAGGACGATGGGGACACGGGGATACATCTTCGTCTTTTAGGGGATGTAGGACTCATCAGCGGATCGAAATCCATGGTCCTCTTCAGGGTGGCTCCACACGCCATGACTTCAGTTTGTTACAGGGAGAAGGGGGTGCAAAATACCGAAACAGGACCATTACAAAGCGATAACATCAGTTGTTTCAGATAACTGCAAGCTAACCAGGGCTATTCTTTATCGACACTTGCTTATTACTGAGTGAATTGTTCTGCTAAAACCAGTTTCCTTCGTTGAGGAGTTCATGCTAAGCATACTGCGCAGCTGAGGCTTTAAATATTTGCTAGCAAGCTAACGTTAGCTGTGCTTGCTAGCCAATAATCAAAAAGAAAACAAAGCTAACGTTAGCTTTGGCTACCATTGGTAGAACAGTACGTTCTTGTGTGCATTTGAATCAAACTGGTTCTTACCTTGGTGGGGGGAAAGTTAGTCTGTCCAAATGCGATCAACAACTCGTGTTGTTCTAAAAGTTGCTTCCCAAAAGTTGAGGTGACGATCAGCCGGCTGCGGGCCAACTGTCTGCTGTTAGACAGGGGAGCTAGCTAGCGCAACTTAGCTGCTTGTTTTTGATATGGGGCTATCGGCTTCTCCGGCTCGTGACGTCACGTGCGAACTGCGCTGCAATGGGTTCTGGGTCATGTAGTGAAACACAGTAAACGGGGCGAAATTAAAGATTTATGTCCCAATTAAGGCCGATATCGTCCAAAATTCACATTTTGAATATAATTTGATCACATGATAGCCCTATTTTACAATTGGATGAAATCCTGTCATCTGTATGATCAATACATGGAAAATAATGAAGACAATGGATGGATTACGTCTTTTTTTCTTTTTATCTCCACAGGGGGGCAGTGTTACACAAAAAACACAGCCCCTAACAGTTCACTTCATCTATCTATCTATCTGGTCTTAAACTGTCGAAAAATACAAGTAAACATGAATAACTCTCACCCTAGTCCAAATACTAGATTTATAAAACTCAATTATGTGATGTCGTCAAGTATAAAGTCTGGAGCTGGTGCATAGACAATGAATAAAGAAAGTGATATATAGATGACACTGGGAGCACCCAGGTAAATGTTTTGAGCATATGGTTACAATTTCTGTTTACTACACATCAATAGAAAAAGGCTAATTTGGATATAAATAAAAAGAAAACGAAAATTCTGGTGGTCCACAAAATAAGTCTTCCATTTTTTGTCTATGGCGCAGCTCCAGACGTTGTACCCTGTGACATTAAAAGTTTGAGTCTTTATTCTCTGGCTCCTGGTTCTATGAAATAGTGTCCACAAATATTGATTGATTGAACTGGACAAGGCCAGGTTAATAACATTGTAATTCACAGGTGGTGTTTCCCTTTAAGGCTCTGAAGCCACCAAGATAAATAATTTAAGAATCCTCTCTCGTTGAACTTAATATTAACATCCACATTAAGACCACAGCCTGTGACGAGGAATCACAAGCAGACATTGTTTAGGGGTCACGAGTAATTGTTATTGCTTTTACTCTTACCTGCACTATATATATATACTTGTACTCTTATCTGCACTATATGATCTATATCTTCTGTCCTGCTGCATTAATTTGTTCATTCATTTATACTATAGATGTGAGTGTATCAATATTAAATTGTTTATACTGTTCATACTCCATAATCTGCTTTTTTCTATGGTCAGATATTCAGCAGCACTTTGTTGTCTCAGTTCTTTTACTTAGTGCAATGACAACAAGGTTGATACTAATCCAAGTTTACAAACCAAAAAGGCCTGGCCCACCGCTAACACAGAGTCACACACACTCACACTATTAGCTGCAGGTGTGGACGCGATGGCTTGCTCAGATTTTATTGTTTCATTGAAAAAAAAAAAGACACCAGGAATGTTGACAAAACTATGATAAAAATAGATGCATTTCATATATTTATTGAACTCATGTCCTTGTTTGTACACACTGTTATGAGACACAATGGCACAATGAATGCTTCACAGAAATACCGTTTATAAAGTGTAGCTTCTCACAAAATGCTGCAACTGTTTCATAAGCACATGTTATAAGCAACTATGTAACATTCCCAGAACACTACAGACTAAAGTTTTGATTTGATCAAAAAGCCATTCATATTTCAAAGTATGACTCAACAGTTTGCTTTGCAAAGTACAAGTAAAAAAATAAATACAATAAATAAGGTAAAATAACATTAAAATGCCACATTTCACAATATCATGGTCTTACAAAGTCATCAATAGCTGATTTCAAATCACTGATGGGATGCTGATTTTACTTACAAGCAGTGTTCTGCCACTCAAAACTGACACTTTGCATGAAGTAAGACACAGTTTCACCTTGCATTACTGCCACAATATTGCTATGATGTGATGTGAAAAAAGAAAGAACAAAAGGGAACGCCATATTTTTATACCTTTAGGCTGAAATCTGTAACTTTATGCACATTCAACCTACAGCAAATATGACGGAGCAGAGTGTTGTGCTTGTTTGTGCAGAAAAACAGTGAAGATGACTCTATTGGTCACTGAATGAAATTGGATTAAATTGGCATTGTCAGTCTGGCTTGTGCAACCTAACAAACCATTTCTCAATAACTGAGTGAAGAGATAATGAATGAATGTTTTTAGTGTCTCACCAAGCTCCACCATATAGCTGGGTGTAAAATAAATAAATATTACAGATTTCAGCTTGAAAGCAACAAAAACTTTTTTCTCCAGTTCAGACATTTTTTTTTTGGCACATTTCACAGTAACAGAGCAGTAGGAGGGTCGGGGCTATTATACAATAACTTCACAGTTGTAGCAGAGCAGGGCAGCTTGTCTTTTAGACAGGCTCTGCTGTAGAAGTGTCAGTCCCTCCAGAAACAGTAACTTGGGCTACTTTTATTCGAGTCTTTCCACAGCCGGCTCCATCTTTCCCCGCCCCGCCTGCTGTGCCTCTCACACTCCTGCTGTTCCAGTCACTCTCCGCGCTGTTGTCCAGAGGCGTCGTCGTTCCCCGGCACATATGGCAGATGTTGAGGAAGGCCCTGCGCAGGTCCTTGCTCCTCATGGCGTAGATCACAGGGTTCACGGTGGAGTTGAGCAGGGTGAGCATGCTGCAAAAGGCAAACACAGTCTTGATGAAGTCGTTCACCTTCCCAAAGAGGTCGTAAACCATGATGGCTAGAAGTGGGCCCCAGCAGATGATGAGGGCCACCAGGATCAGAACTAGGGTTTTAGCCAAGCGGAGGTCCATCCGGGCCTGCTCAGGCCTCACCGTCTGCACTTTGGTCCCTTCTGCAGTGTAGACGATCACGCTCCTCTGAGAGGTGCGGCTCAGCATGCGGACAGCATGGTGGTGGGACTTCCAGAGGATGAACATGTAGGCGTAGATGATGAACAGGACCAAGATACTCGTCATCCCGATCCAGAACATCAAGTACTTCTGGTCGATTAGAGGGAAAATGTCCGAGCAGACGGAGTTGAGGCGCTTGCAGTTCCACCCCAGCAGTGGCAGCAGTGAGAAGACAATAGAGATGGTCCACATCACACTGAAGGCAATGACTGCTTTGGTCTTTGTGACAATGCGCTTGTACGCCATGGGCCTGTGGATGGAGATGTAGCGGTCGATCGCCGTGAGAAACAGACTGCCCACAGAGGCCGTGAAGGAGGCGATGACCCCCGCCAGCTTGAAGAGGAAAATGGGAGGGCTGTCCTTCCTGTGGAGGACGTGGAAGTCCAGGAAGCTGTAGACAAAAATGATGCTGCCTATGAGATCAGCCACTGCCAGGCTACCTATGAAGTGGTAGGAAGGCCGAGATCGAAGCGTCTGGGAGTGCAGGATCACACACAGCACCATGAGGTTCTCCAGCACCGTAAATGTACCCAGGGTGAGAGCCAAGATGGCCACTGCGAGCTGCTGACCAGGAGTCAGAATCATAAAACACTCCATGTTGTCTACAAAGTCCTCCCCACACTGTGGCGCCCCTCCGCTCTCCACGGAGGTGCCATTATTCAGGAGAAAGTCTGATACATTTGTGGGGAAAATGGGGCCGAGGCCATTGTAAATGACCTCCTTATTTCCAGGGACGAGTCCATGTAAGGAGTTACTGATGGAGGCGGAGGGAGGCTTCTCAAAGTGGAATCGGTTTTTGATTAGAGTCGAGTCACTGGAGGGGTCGTCGTAGCTGGCGTCGTTGGAGCCGAGATACTGGACACCTGTGGTTAATGTGCTCATTGTGGTGCCTGCTATCCTGTGCAGAGCCAACTTCATGGCTGCTTTGTGGCTGCAGAGATGCTCAGTGGAGAGGAGTGAAGTGTAACAGCTTTAGATCCGTGCAAAAGGACATCTATGGAGAAAAAAAATGTTTTTTAATAAAGAATGCAATAATTCATGCAAAAACTACTAAATACACTTTATTACATTCATTTCCAAAAATATCTGAATAAAAGAAGATTAATATTAGACAAAATGCATTTGTTGCTGGGAGATATTGGGGGGAATCTGTGTATCAACCAGCTGACTCCAGAGCAGATGCATCCCAGACAATAGTGGGAAACTGAACAGTTGATGACAAACCTGTGCAGCCTCGGGGGAAATCATTGCATTAAGTATGTAGGACAGAGAGGCTTTCTTATTAATTAAAGCAGGTCATTAGGAATTAAGATGTTTTTTCCCCCTGTAATCATTGGATTAATTAGGCATCAAGGGAGAAACAAGATAAACAGTGGACATATCTGTCCAATGATCCATTCCTGTTCAGATGCCAGGAAACATTATATTAATTATTAACAGTTAAGTTTGCTTGAAGGTTTTGGAATAAGAAATATTTGAACGGCAGAAACAGTGTTGGCTTAAAATTAAACAAGATATGATATGCAGAATTAAAACAGAAAGATGAAATATTTAATGTTGTGTCTGCAACCAATTTGGATCAAAGCAATGAAAATATATTGAACAATAAAACTCATTAAAACAAATTAAGCCCGACAAAAGAAATTAAAAAAAACGCGGAAATTAAAAACTTGCACGATAAAAATATATAACAGCAAAAAAGAAAAAAAAGGAAAAAAAAGAAACGTACCTTCATTTTCTCAGCACAAACATCTCGCCTCGTTCCATGACGCAAAAATTAAGATAATTGAACTAAACTGGGTGTAAACGAGTCTGTTGTCTTCACTCTCTTCACTGACAGTTGCAGTAACTCCACAAAGAACCGGAAGCCAGAGGGAAATTTCAATAGTTGTTGTTTTGATGATTTGCCGGGGGAATTTTCGTGTGTTGACTCCCCAGATACTGTCAATGTCAAATACAGTAAAGCAGCCGGGCAGGCAGCCGGTGGAGAGAGTGTGTGTGTTTGTGGGAGCGGGCGGTGTTAAGGCTCCTTTTTGTGCGCCTGCTGGTCACGTGGTCTGAGGTGTTTGAGCTCAGTAGAAGCGCATCCCTCCTGAGCATCATCCACACCTATTTATACAGAGCAAAACAGCTGCTGCAGGCAACACATGAAAAGCAGCCTTTAACCCATGTGTTTCACTCTGCACTGTCTCAATAACAACAGCACTACTACTACTACTCGTTCTTTTCAACTGTCTCCTGACATAATACTCAATATGTAGAAAAGTATTGAAGTGGTAATCCTGCTCTTTGTTTCTTTTTCCTAATGATTTTATTATTATTATCATTATTTAAGAATAAGACAGTAACAACAATACCTAAGGTATAATCATAAAATCATAAAATTTCAATGGATCAATAAAATATTTCAGTAATAATATTCATTTAGCAAAGCAAAAGCTGGGCAATTCGTTTTTTTGAATAAATTATGACAAAATGTGATGAAATTTCAATGACATGATGAAGTATTTTATTTCACTATCAAACACCATGGAATTAGGCTCAAAGAATCTTCATCCTATTAGTGTAATGAGAACACAGGTGACATGGATCACATCATAGGTTATCACTGCCCATTTGCTATTATAAATAATTATTTTTTATCATTAAAAGGACATATTTTATGTATTATATGTTATACGAGCTATGCATGAAGGTATAGGCTATATATTTCTGCTTTGTCATTCGATGTTGAAGAAATGTGCAGTTATGTTATCCCACACAGTCACATTGTGAATGTTTTGGGTCAATTAGACGTCAGTTTCATCTCAGTCCTGTATTTATAAGGACATCACACATGACTCAACATTTCTGTAAATGTGCCAGTGTTAGCCAGCTGGTTCATTTTCAACTGCAGTCCTTTGGTGAGATGTTTCAAAAACCACTGAAATGACAAACTAAGAATTACAGTTTAACTCTATGTTAGATCTCCTATGAACAAACGATTGTTAAAGAATAACCCCAATAACAGAGATGCAAATAGGTTTTGGGAGGGGCAAGGCTGTGTGAACACCAATCACAGATAGAGAAATAGTATTTTTTTGCTTTAAAATAAAAAAATCACTAACCCTGCAATAAATTCAGATTATATTCATTATGCAAAACAGCACTACATTTTTCGGACAGCTACACTTAGTAGTTAATTCACACATTCAAGGGGCAATGTGTAATTCTTTGCCACATGCAGGCAGCATTTCACTCTCTGCAAGAATGACATGATTTACTTAATGCAGCAATGAAACATGAACCCTGCAAAATCTTTTTTTTTAAACAAACTTTCTCAACTACAACTAAGACCTAAGAGATTTTTGATGGTTTAAGTGCATGTTGTTGATGATAGTTTTGCATGCAGGACAGTATTTTTGCTGTTTTTATTTATGGATGCTACATTAAGTCCATGCTGATAGTAAAACAAAGAAAAAAAGACACCAAACTGTTTCATTTTCATACATTTTTAGAGCCCCAGTGCTACCAGAAGTCCATACTGAAAACCCTGCACTATTTATCTATTTATTTGCTGCAGTTGGGGGTCACATGCACACACTATTAACAGTCCTTTTCCTGTCCTGCGCAGCTGCGCAATTATTTCCACTATGCACTCCCAGCAGAGCTATCTCCCAAATTACATGTATCTTGTTGTGGAAAATACATGACATTTGGCGATGCAACATCATGGGAAAACAATGAAAGACTGCACACATGATGCCAGAGCTTCCAGTTTTGGCAGAACAGAAGAGGCTGAGGAGTCATCCAACTAATTACTGAACACTTGTTATGCTGTGTTTGAAGCAGATTCAAGCAGCTATTGATCATTTGTGACAGAACTGTATATCCAATATGAAGATAGTTTACACAGACAGTGTAAGTGAAACATCTTATTAATGGCTGTTGACTGTAGAATTAATCTATAGATAATGATATGTAAAGCGACTTGTTTTTCTTTGCTCATTGCTGCTTTCTTTTTGATCGGGATGAAGTTTTAATGTGTTTTTTGGCTTGAAAGCAGCATCTATTATCTCTCAAAGCATGGGGGAGGGGACTGCAATCTACATCCATCATAATAATTATCATCAATATTTCAGTGTCATTCTCACCAAAGCATCAGTGAGCGAGGGAGGGATTTCAAAGACAAAGCTGTCTGCGATGACAAAAGGCTTCACTGTACAGCGTTTTGTAGAAGTTCGATTTTTCTAAATCCTCTTCCACCATGTGGGCCGTGCAGTTATGGGAGGCTGCTGCTATTGTTTCATGTCCATCTGTCTTTGGTGGTGAATATTGCAAGTGATTTACAGTGATTGATTCTTTGCAGGATTTCTCATGAAAAGCACCATAATGCATCTCATTCTGTATTGATCCCCCTCCATTTACAGTCAATTGCTATTTGAGTGGCTGTCTACAGTATGAAAGGCTCAAATCTTCCAAAATAGACACATTCAAGCAATACTTTAGCATGCAAAAAAATGTGAATTAAAGGACATTTTTATCAGATATTCTCCAAGCAGAGCATTTTGACGGACAAGTAAGTTATTTGTGAAATCAGAAGGATGAAGAGTTTTACACACACAGCATGTAACCAGACGAGACTGTACAGCAGGCTGTCTCTGATGTGTTTGTGTCGAGGGGTTGGAAGATGGGAGAGAGCAGGGAGGGAGGGCGGGTGAGGAGGAAAGATGCATAAATAGAGAAGGGGAGGAGGTTGTGGCTGAACACTGACAGCTCTTAACAGTTTCCTAATCTGCCACTTCTATATTCTGTTCCTCCCCAGCTGGAGACACTTCATCCTGTAGCCCGGCAGAATGAAACGGACTTCAATTCAAAGCATTTCAGAGAAAGAGAAAAAGACCCAAATAAAATGTTTACTAAATTTATTCAATATCGTGTTTCTCCATTTTGTGCGCAGAAGGAGTCATGTGCATCATCATTAGTCATCAGCGTTGTCATTAATCACTTCATCAAATAATTGTATGCATCAACCTGGCTTCATTAGGAAAATCAAAGGTGTTGCATTTTTCCGAGGACTTTTAATTGAACAAATAACTCCCACCCAGGAAACAACATCAGAAAGATAAACAGGAAAAAGTGCGAGGGTTCCCCATCATGTTTTTCTCCTGCAAGAGATTTTCGGATCTTCCTTGCTGGGAATAACAGCAAAGCAGAGAGGATGAAAAAGTTGTGACTTAACACCCTCTGTGACCGACTTACTTTAAGAATCTAAAAAAGATAGAGAATTATCAATGCAATTCAATGTACTTTGTTTATTTCTGCAATGCATGTGTTTCCTTTGCAGAAGTGATGTTTTTTCTTTCTGCAGAACAGACAGACAAACAGCATAATGGTCAGTGGGTAGAATCCCCTTCATGCACCATTTAGTCATATAAAGACCTTTTTTATCTCAGCAGAACACAGTGGTAATCACAAAGATTTAGCAGGTGGTTCAGTGAGTGCTCACTTGCGCAAACACTATGCAAATCGACGCTACAGGCACAGATGAATAACTCAGGCAGCAGAGCTTCAAATCACAGCTCAGATGAACTGTTTGTCTCTGTGTTATTTATGTGGTTTTACAGGAGGATGAGTGATTCTGTACCTACGGCGGTAACCCTGCGGCCTCAGAGGAAACCCAAAACAACGAGAGAAGTGTGATGTGGCATCGCCTTGCAGTGCCATTGGCTGATTCAGAGCCAGAGAATAATTCATTTGCCCTACGCCCAGCTGCAGAACTGCAGAGACTGACGAGAACCCCGAATGGACCTGACTGCCATGAGACCAACAGTCACCTGTAATCACATGGCCCTTCTCTGTCAGCAGGAAGAAGAGTTATGAAAGTGAATTTATTTTTAGCTGTCCGCCTCCTCCTTCCCTTTACACATGTCTTATTTTGTGCTTATATTCAGTATTTGCAGTATTTCAACATTAGTAGTGTAGAAGTGGGCCTGTTAAACCTGCAATATGTGATCTTTTGGCCACTTGAGGGGTTAGGAAACTAACTAATTGGCGAATGCTTATTCGTCTGAAACCTCTCATTTCATTCTTGATTTCCAAGGGGAGTTATCAGCAGACCAGAATGCCTTTTAACAGATCTACAACCAATCAGAGTTACAAAACCCAAACCACTCTGATCAACAGGGCGTGTAATGTAGCACTAAACTACACATACAAGACGGAGCGGTGCTTGGTGTTTTTTCAAGCAGGAAAAACACAGTGACCTGGTCACAAAATGTTCTCAAATTACAGCCAAACTAAATGTGTTTCTGAAAACAATAGAGGGAAGAAACAGGCAAAGCTATAACAGAATCTTATTACATATTTGCATCAGTCATCATATCAAACAACTGGTTGTGGAAATCTATATGTGATATTACATTATTATACTTGTACTTATCATCATAATGAATATCACACTTTTTACATACACTTGCTGTACAGCATACCTTATATTAATATCTACTGCATACTTTCTTTATAAATGTTTTATATCTTTTTATACTGTATATATATATATATATACTTTTATCTTATCTTATCTTATTTTGACTACACCGGTCCACCAAAATAATGGCCACAATTCATACAGATGTCTTTGAAGGTTAATTTGCTCTCTCTGTTTCAGATAAACTGTTTTCCACTGTGGAAACCACAACGACAGCTAAAAACATAAAAGTTAAAAA
>CAFUXE010000619.1:678425-699651 GCA_903364295.1 Serranus cabrilla
AGAGAGGGAGAGCGCTCAGGCACACACAGAGATTCATTTATAAAGGTGAAGTATACGGTATGTGCTCTGTGAGAAATATAGTCTCTAGGTGCAAAATGAATGCAAAGAAGACTCTGAATCTGTTCTTTGAGTTGAACTACTGACATTTCTCACTGGGTTTTTTTTCTGACTCTTTAGCCTTGCTAGCAGCATGACTCTATGGATCACAGTGTTGGTTGGTTGAGGCTGAAATATGTCAAAAACTGTTGAGTGGATCACCACGAAATTTTGACCACGACATTTCTCCCCATGCAGGAGGAACATTTGTGTTTGGAAATGTTGCACTTTTATGAGTTTACATCCCAAAAGAGAGAAAAATGTATGTATGTACGCTAATTTTAAAGGTTTTTCTGGGGTGAGGGAACATTTTTGCCCCCATACTGATAGTGTAGAGACAAGGACTGGAAACTGGGGTGCAGACAGGGGTATGCTATGAAACAAAGGTCCCATGCAAGCAGCAACCTCCAGCTCTGAAAGGTGAAGCCAATGTGGGAGCACCTTAAACTGCATTCTTTCTACTCGCCAGCAGATGGCGACTCCACTGGTGACTGATTTTTTAGAAGTCTACGAGAAGATGACCCTATTTCTCACTTGATTTATTACCTCTTATTACCTAAACATTTTCCTAATGAGTTTATGGTCTTGGTTGTTCATTTTGAGTCTTCTTCAGTGCAGCCTGAAGCTCATTTTTTTTTTTTAAATGATCCTATTTAGAGTAAAATAGACAAATAAACTGGACATGCTTTAGGCTTCCTTGTGTGCTACCATGGAGAAGTGTGTGTTCTTATCTTCAAACTTTGATGCTTTCAATACATGTAAGTGTATTGTATCATGGCTGTACGCTCTTCATCTACTGTAGACGGGCAAAGTCTTGCTGGCAAACAAGCAATCACTTTTCTGTGGCAAACATTTTAAATAGATTTAAATGCTGCAATTTTCATAATCATATATGGGTAATTGTAACAGTGATGGATAAGCAGGACCGACTTGGACTTCTAGGTGCCAATTTTTATATTTTTAGTCTGTATCTAATCAACAGCAGCTCCTCTCTTTTGCGTCACAGAACTGTCAAACCCACTGTGGGCAGGTCTAGTCTGACGCAGCAGTTTCCCTCCTGCCCCTCTGAAATTGTTGGGAAAAAATGATAGAATAATAGAATGTATTCTATAGAATAGATAAAAGAAGATATTTCTCCTGTTTTGTTAGCCATTTTTCACTATTAGAAACAAACACTGGACCCTAATTGATCCCCCAGTCCTCTCTGCAGACTTTTGCCCCGCAGTCGTCTATGTTTTATTTAAACGGTTTCTGCTTGTGGCCATTATCAGAGCTGGGGGATCGTCTGAAGAGAAGGAGGTGTTTCTTCCCTCCTTTGGAGCAGAAAACTGAAATTAATCCTGCCCCCTCAGGATCACACCCAGTGTATTTTGAAGACTACAAATTAAGCTTACTGTGTACCAAGGAGAGTATCAACCTCTAAAAGCAATACATGTGGGTCATATTAAAATCTGGCTAAGCTGGGGTCTGTTTTGCACAATCAATGTGTCAACAGTCTCTGAGCTTATAGCTGTTGTTTGCAACAAGTCTTCTCCTTTTCAACTACAGCTTGCTCCTAGTTGCAGATGTAAAAAGAGGTGTATTAATGGTAAACAGCAACATTTTGTTTTTTTGTGCATTTATTTGTTGTAGGCATAAAAGACCATCCAGCACAACAACTCAGTTTGAGTCCAAATCTGCACTTCAGCTCCACTGTGCACACACCCGGGTGCTTGCGTCTCCTCTGTGTTTGGAGGGACTACTCGTACTCCCACTGTTCAACACACTGCCCACAAAGGGTGATGTTATGGGGGCAGACAGCAGCCTTTTCAGCGCTGTCAAAAAAAGAAAGGGCATTGCTACAGCAAGGACTGCCTGTGAAGCAGCGAGGGCAGCTGTGAGGACCGACTAGAAGATGTATACAACTCAGACTGAAGACAGGAAAAACGCGTTCTGTTCAAACAGCAATCTAGGTTTTTATATTTCAGAGAAACATTTTTACTTTGCCCTGTGATGTTTGTCTGAATATCAAAATGGCACATTTTTCAAATCTTCTTTTCTATTTTGTGCTCCTTACTTTTTCAGCACAGCAATAATGGCTTTCCGCGCCTGTGCAGACTATCAAGTTCTTCTTCTATCTATTACAAACAAATCACTTCCTGTCTGTTGCAACCCGAGATGAGAAAATGTGTCACTATCTGTGTGCCAGAGGATTTTTTTTTTCCTACAAGGGTGTTAGGAACAGCAAATGTGAAAGCTTACTGGAAATGACTTGAAGCAGTGTATAATTTTAATCAGTTATACAAAGACTAATGCATATAAAATGTGGATTATAGCTCTTAAAAAAACACTATTTAATAGAATTAACATGCATAAGCCCTGACAGTGTAAAAATATACTTGTTTTTTGTGGGTTGACATTATTTAGAGACTGGGCTGAAGCAATGTGCCATCATTAACCATCACAAAAACAAGAACAAATGTTGTACAGAGCCTCCCACCCCCACTCCATCACCAGAAGATGAGGGACAACTTGATAAACCGAGGTGTTAATGTATTCCAGCTCGGAGAACGCAGAGGCACACTGTGTGCACTGATGTGACATTAATGACAGAAACGGGACTGTCAAGTTGCACATGCACCCACACACACATGCACACTCATATTTCTGAGGCCCTTGGGTGATATTTTCCGGCTACCAAGCAGCTTGCTGTGCAATATCGAACGTTGCAGGCTGGGTTTCTGGGGGTCTCTTCTAAGGGTGCATTTGTTTGATAGTGATGCTGACAGGACAGAGCAAGCACGACTGACACGTTGTCAGTTTCCTTCAGTCAGCTGGAACCTCATGTTTAAAATCAGGCTCATCAACGACTTGTCAGGGTTCATGTTTGTCTGTTGGACCAGTAGAGTAGTTGAGGCTAATATGGAGGCCCATTTATGCCGGAACAAATAAAAAGCATGACAAGGTAGCCATTAAAAATATTAAAATACTCTTGATGTTTCAACATTTTCAATTACCAAGTAAGATTTTAAAAGTAAAAAAAGAGAAAAGTTCGATGCAATATAATTCAGTTTCAAGAGTCTGTCGAACTGTAAAAATTAGATAAAATAAGAATAAAGAAATATTGACATACATTCAAGTGAATCAATTAAATACTTATTTGAGCTGAAAACTTGAATACTTTGAGCTTCATCTCTTGTAGGAAAAGTCTTATATTAATAAAGATTGTTATTTTGGCCTCAAAAACAATAAATGATAAGGAGTGATGAGGAGTTGTTATGACATATTGCTTTGTTTTAAAAAAAACAATTTTTAATGAAATTATAACAGGGTAAAAATTCACTAAGGTATTCTTACATCTTTACCTTGTTCGAAGGCAGACTACAGTTTGGGAAACTATTTACATTTATTCAGGACTCATTCTGCTGTTTTGTCATCTCAAAAAACCTAAAGAGTTCCTGGAAATCATTTCTTAAAGTACCATAAAGTAAAGAATAATGTTTTAGTGATACAAAAGTCACTTTGTACCAAAAACAATTCTGTCCTTTTGTGGACAAAGACACAGGATTCCCCTGTAAACAAAAGATTAGCTTGGTGTTGGTGCAACAATATTGAATTGGGGGTTGTTATTGCCAAATATCAGTTTATCAATATAAGGCTGAAGCTGTTGCAACACGAATAGATCATGTGCATATATGTCACCCCCACACTGATTTCAACCGGTCAACATTTTCTTATCATTAGGATTTTATTTTCATCATGACTTATTTGATTTTCCTGGTGGATACGGGCTTCCATAGATTGAGGCACAAACACAAAATAATGTGGATCACACTCTGCGCTGTGGCCGCTGACACACAAACTCACACCCAGGCAAAGTCTGTTGTTTGTTTCATCTCCTATTTCAGAGACACGGTGTCATCAGGAGCACGTCCATTCATTGTGGCTGTCAAACCAGCCGTCCTTTGGGGCGTCCTGCTGCTGTGATGCCTGCATGCATATATCACAACTCATGCATCACTCCTGCTGGGTGTGATGACTAGTGGCTCAACCTAAAACATCTATGCAACTTGAAATATTGAACACTTAGCAACCTATGTGTCATGTGCTCAGAGTGTGGGGGGTTTTATTTGTTGTGAATGCAATCATTCTTACTTTTGTGTCAAGTGCGATTGGTTTTCTGATGTGGGTTTTACAGGCAGCACCTCTATTTCATCATCATGAGTCATGTTTGAAAAGATTATCTTCTAATAAATTAAAACTGTCAAATTTCACACAAAATAAATCTCAAGTTCTGTGGATGCACTGGCAAATATGTGAGGCCAAAAAAACATGTGTAATCATGTGAAATTAAACACATGCTCACAGGGCAAATCCCAGAATAAGACAATGGAGTGACACATGGATGCCTCCCTTCGATGTCCCTTAATTGAAACACAATGGAGAGTGTTGGCGTCACCGGCGGGGCGTAAAGTAAGCTGACAGACAGGCCATGTCAGATGTCAGCTTGCTGAGCACTGTTCAACATGTCTCCTCCTGTGACTGACAACCCCCCCAATTAACCCTCCAACTCAAATACAGACAGAAAACACATACAAGTACACCTGCTCTCTCTCTCTCTCTCTCTCTCTCACACACACACACACACACACACACACACATACTCGCTGGGTGTGTGACAGCTGTGATTCTTCGTCTTTATTCATTCAGCGCTAATTGACCTTGTTTTACAGCAGTTCATCCTCAGCAAGGCAAAGCATTGTTTGCCTCCTGCATGTGTGTACAGTCATCTGAATAGCTTCAGGCAATAAATAAATTAATAAATTAATTAAATACCCTGTAGATATTGTCAAGGTTTTTCTATTCATTCCCCGATCATTCAAATGTTCAAGGTAAAAGGCAGCAGAATACTGATTTACTTTCAATCCTTTTCAGATGCAGAACCATGTGCAGAAGGAGCTGTCTACCAAAGTATGTCACTCTGGGTCCCTCTAGTGTGGTAACAGACAGATGGGAGAGGGATTTCAGTCCCAGCTTACATTAACTGGCATTCAGAGCAGCTCACAGGCCTGATAGAAGGTGTGTGGTTTATCTTGATAAAGTTATTCACAGTGTAGAGGCATCATGACCAACATACAGAATTTTTGCATTGATTTTTTAGGGTTGTGTATCTGGAGCTTTTAAGTGATGTGTTGTAATGCATTATTTATGATTTATCTACCCGTATCATATAAGTGGAGTGGACATGATAGAAACACTAGTCAGTACAGCATAATGCAATACAGTTCAACAGTCTTTAAAATAGAGTTGCCTTACAGTTAAATAAAACTGTAATATTTTGTTTACTTTGAAACTGAATGCAGGCATTTCACCTGTAATGTACATTGTTGTTCTACTATTTTTACTTACTACTTACTTCTTCTTCCACCACTGAGTACTGCATATACTACCATATGTGTTTTCATGTAAACTAGGAACTATAAGTGTCAAATAAATGTAGTGGAGTAATACATGGATGGAAGTTTAAGTAGGAGCTTGAAATATGGCCAAAATATTTGATTAAAATACATTCAATTTCATGTTGATTAGGACGTTTTCTGATAACTCAATAAATAAACAGCCTGCATGAAATAAGCACATGGTGAAGCCCATTTTTGTAAACTCCTTCTTGAATCAAATACTTGAAAAAATTTAAGTGATTCCTCATGTAAGTAGGAACTTATATAACAGTTTAGAGGTAAATTATAGACAAAAACATACATACAACAGCTTTATTTGAGTCATGTGCTGGTATCGCAATATCTTTATGATTTAATCATGATTTGCTTGAAAGATAAATTATCATATTGACTTATCTCCCTGTCCTAAGTTCAAGTATACTAAGAATCAAGTAAAGTATGCTACATGTTGCTACATGTAGGCCTATGAAAGTAAGTGGTAAGTACCTAAACTACATTTTATTGTTGAATAAAACTACTTCCGGTTCCGCCCACTCTGTGATGGTCTGAAGTCTCTGCAGGACTAACCAGCAGGTTAATTATTTTATTTAAACAACAGCAAAGTGGCAGCCAGAGTGAACAAAGTCCAGTTTTTGTTCAGATTTGATCATAACCACGTGTCTGCATTTATTCCCGAGCTGTCCTGTCCCCCCTCACTGCCGCTGGGTGTCCTCCGACGACATGGACACCCGACAGCAGATGAAAGAGTCCCTGCAGCGGCGCATTGACAGCCAGAAAGACGAGCTGCACAGTGTGAGTCGGGACATTTGGAGCCGACCTGAACTCGCCGGAAATGAAACGCACGCACACGACCGGCTGGTCCGCTTCTTCTCTCAAGACCGGACATGGACGGTAGAGAGCCACTACAAACTACCGACTGCATTCAGGGCCAGCTGGGGTCCGGTCGGTGGCGGGGAGGAGGAGGGGAAACCGGGGCTGAACGTGGGCTTCCTCTGCGAGTACGACGCCCTTCCGGGTATCGGGCACGCGTGCGGGCACAACCTGATAGCAGAGGTGGGAGCTGCGGCCGCTGTGGGGCTGAAGGCTGCTGTAGAGAACCAGACTGACCTTCCTGCACCAGTGAAGGTAACCGGCAGGGGACTCACTGTTTTAATCACTTCAAATCTCCATCAGTCCTCCAGTCAGCTCCTGTTCACAAGGTCTCACTTCAACCAATACAAATTTAAAGTGAGACAAAGTTCACTTCTAAACAGAAAAACTGCAACTGCACCACTAAAAAATGAACTCATATTTAAAGCTTTTGAAGCACGTGATTTTCTTTAAAGCAAAAAGTAATTTACATAGTAATGTAATCTAATTTCAAGTCCACTTTAGGAAAGCATCCAAATAGACTACAATTGAGGGCCACTGTTTACATTTATTTCAGACTGAAGGGCTTCAGACGTGGTCATTCTACTGTTTTGACTTAGTAAACATTTCTTTAAGTATATTTAGTTCATGAAGTGAAATTGAAATACACCTTAATGAGACATACTAATAGTGTAACAAAGTACGGTACTTGAATATAATTGTACTTTCCATAGGACAACTGAAGTACCACTATATGTATTTACAATTTAGTATACTTTAGAATACTATACTAAGTGCACTTAACAGTTACATGCAACTTACAATACACTTAGATACAGTACAATTTTTATAAGCACAATTAAATAACACTTTAATATTTGCAGAATTTGTATATTTAGTTTAGTACATTGAAGTTGAACTCAATGGATTTTGAAGTGCACTATTTAAGCACAAAAAGTAGAAATTATTTTAATAACTTAAGTATAGAATATTTCTATTACACTGAAATATTGCCGTCAAAGAGCCAGGGCTAATTACATTTAAATATCTTTATTCTACATAAATGTATTTTATTACATAGATGGACTTACAAAAACAAGTTGTTACTTTTTTTAAAATATGTTTTCAGCATCTCCAATAATGTACCTATACATTATGTTAGTCAACAAAGCAACATTTGCACGTGTGTATTGAGCATTAAAATACTTTTAATTTGTTCTATATTGTGTAAACTGTGCTTATATACCAGTGTATTTATGTGATGACCCCTACACTCCACTAGGTGTCCCTGTGCCTGTTCTGCTGTTTCTCTTTGTGTGCTGCAGGATCTGGGTCAGGGCGGAGGGTCCTCATCAGCTTCATGAGCCGCACCTGGGCCCAGTTCACCACCTTCCCCACGTGTTCCTCTCTCCTCCCTCACAGGCGCAGCTGTTATTCTTTTTATTCTTTCTTTCTTTCTTTTTTTTCAGATACTCCCACACATCCATGCTCGCTTATATGACTGATTACTGACCTTCACGTTTTGTCTGTTTACAATAGCAGCTCGCCTCATAGCCTGCAACTTAGAATGACAAGATGAATAAAGTAGTTATTCACAAAGTACCATCAAAACGAAAGGAACAAACTGTGGAGGTCAGTAAGCATACATGGATGTGTGGAAAGATCTGTAGAAACAAAGAAAAAGAACAGCTGTGCCTGCGAGCTGAGCAGAAGAGGGGGACACATGGGAAAGGGCCCAGGTGTGGCTCATGATGCTGATGATGACCCTCCACCCTGAGCTGATGGGGGTTTTCTCAGTCAGCTGTCATGTAACTCCCATCTCTGTTTAAAGATGGCTGTTCTTGGTTGTCATTGTAACTCCATCCACTATAAGAGACTGTAAAATCATAGCTGAAAATGCTTGTGTTGCAGTGTTTGTGAACCTCAAGTTCAAAACACTGATTTCGAGATGAATACATTTCCACCTCTGAGCTGAAAACAGTTTCTTTATTTAACCAGTCAGCCTGAAACATGATATGATGATGTCAAACGGCTGAAATAAACACTTTTTTATGCCAGATAACAGTTTTGGGAACTCCTGCAGAGGAGGCTATAGGAGGAAAGATCGACCTGATTAAGGCTGGGGCCTTCGCTGATGTTGACCTCGTCTTCATGGCTCACCCAGCCCAGCAAGACACTCCATTCCTGCCCTGCTGTGCACTGGAAGAGTAAGCTCCCGTCTCAGCGTTTACGGATCCACACCGTGTCCTGCATCCTTTAACCTCTGCCTATTTCAGATAACCTGCTGTGTTAATGTTGCACAGGGTGTTGGTGAAGTACCACGGGAAGGCATCTCATGCGTCTGCATACCCCTGGGAGGGTGTGAATGCTCTGGATGCTGCTGTGCTGGCCTACAACAATCTCTCTGCACTCAGGCAGCAGCTCAAACCAGAGTGGAGGCTTCACGGTGAGGGAGAAACTGTCCTCAGCTGAGTGTCAAAGTTCCTTCAAAACAATCTCAACTCAAAGTCCATTTACTGTTTAAAGGTTCACCAGGTAACTTTATTAACTTTTTGTGATATGTCCTGAAAATGTCACTATAATGAAAATAGAAATTATTAAAGTGACAGTTTCAGCAAATAAGAGAAAAGGTTATGCTTAGAAAATATGAGCTGACACAGAGACCTTAATGTCCTCCGTTAACGGAAATTCAAACCTCTATAATTTCATGACAGCTGGGAAAACTTCATCTGCTGAGGAAAATCATGTGATGATGAGTTAAGTTTTGAGTTTTAATATTGATGGACTTGCGCTGTCATACAAGAGTTAAAAAAGAGTAGTTAAAATGATCTAATAACTGGGGCCTCTGTGTATTTTTCTGCAGTGATGTAACAAGTATTCAGATCCCTTACTAAAGTAAAAGTACTAACACCACACTGAAATTACTCCTACAAGTAAAAGTCAAAACTCACTCAAGTAAAATTATATAATTACCAGCATAAAAATAAAGTACTCATTATGCAGAATGAGCTCACTCAGATTGTTTTATATTTCAGATATATTATTGATTATTTAATTTTCTCAAGGTAGGGCTCATTTGAATTACTTAATATACTGTTATTGGGTTTAATGAAACATATAAGTAAAGTTACATAAAATGTAAATACTCAAGTAAAGTACAAGTAGCTCAAAATTGTACTGAAGTACAGTACTTGAGCAAATGTATTTGGTTGTATTGCACCACTGGTTTTCTACATATTACAGTGCAGGTATCACAGGTAACAGTTGCACACTCATTCAATGAGGATATCTCTGTCAGGCAAAGTAAGTGTAATGCATTTTCATTTACCTTCTCGAAGGGATGTTTTATCTGAAATGGGAATTGGAAATACCCCCAAATCAATCCCACATGAATTGTGCGGTTCATTGTTTTTTGATGCAGGTATCATCAAACACGGAGGGGTGAAGCCCAACATTATCCCTGCCTACACCGAGTTAGAATTTTATCTGCGCACGCCGCTGCTTAAGGATCTTTGTGACCTGAAGGCCAAAGCCGAGGCGTGCTTCAGGGCAGCTGCTGTTGCCACCGGCTGCCAAGTAAGCTTACCTAAAAATGCTGTTTTCCATTTGTTTCCCTCTGGCACAGATGTAACAACGTCTATAACAATGTCAATATAGCAGAGAAATGCAAAGTTTGGAGTCAACTCCGCTGTTATATAACATTGCCCTTTTTAACATATTCCTGAAATTATGCTCTGAGTGTAGTTCTACTGTTGCATAATTCACTGTTTACTCCGGGCTGCTTTTCTCCTACGTCTGCACTTGCTCCAGGCTGCTTTAACTTGCACTACAGAGCCTGCATAAGGCTCCGTATACTGTTGATGTATGATAGTAATCTCTATTGGTTTGTGAATGATGGTACGCTTGTGTTTTCTTCAGGTGGAGATAATCTACCCGACTCATGCCTACTATAACATTCTGCCTAATGCCACACTGGCAAACCTATATGAAAATAATGGAAAAGCTTTGGGGATTCAGTTTCCAGAGAAGCTGGCCAACTTCTCTGGTATGTGCAATGAAAAAATTATTTAAACAGACATTATGTCTTTCTTTACCTGGATTGTGCAGGAAAAAATGTTGTCACAGCAGAACAGCCTTTTTTTCCCTTTTTCACAGATCGTCTTTTTTGTTGTTGTTCAGTGAGTAAACAAAGAATTGTTATCACAGTGAATTTATGATTATCTGGCAGGTTCTACAGACTTTGGCAACGTTTCATTCATAGCCCCCGGTATCCATCCTTTCTTCTACATCTGCACCGACGCCTTTAACCACACTGAGGAGTACGCCGAAGCAGCAGGTACGGCAGCACGTGTCTGTTGGGAACAGATGTTGTTTCTTTTGATGAAATTGGATTGAACTACGATTACAGCCATCAACATCTTTCCAGGTCACTCGGTATGTCTGCTTAGTTTCTATTTGCTTAGATGCTTTATTTTCCTCCTCCGCTCTTTCCGCCCTGTGCCAGGAGCTGAAAAGGCCCAGTTGTTCACCCTGAGGACAGCCAAAGCCCTGGCTATGACAGCTGTGGATGTGGTGTGCTGCCCTGATCTGCTGAGGCGAGTGAGAGACGACTTCAGCACGGCCAAACTGGAACACGGGAAATCACTAGAAGGCAGCGCTACAGCTTAGACAGCTCCATAAATACAATGATTTCAGTAATCATTCAGTCAGAATTCTACGGCTGACAGGTTAATCAGGGTTGTGTTGGGCTTAAACTCAAGAGCACATGTTTGCAAACTGCTGTTCATACTGTTTGTATGGCTACTGTTGAAAGACAGAGCCATAAAACTCTGTGTGGTATGTGATGTTTACGACAACAAGACATCTCAAATACCATTGTCATTAGGTTGGACGAGCTCATTCTCTCAAGACTAGGGATGAGTGAAATCTTTTTTTGTTTGTTTAGGAAGGTTACTGAGTGAAATGACCCGGAACTAATGAAATGGTTGTAATGCTCATAATTACACAGTTTTCTTTATCATGGCTCTAGGTACGGTTAAATCTGTTCGTTGGTTGGTCCACCACTTTTAATTCTAGTAGGCTGATAGTTGCTAGCTGCGACAGTGTGGTGCACAGTGTAGTGGTTAGCACTCTTACCTCACAGCAAGAGGGTCATCAGTTCGACTTTGGCCTGCGGCCCTGAATGGTTGTCTGTCTATATGTATCAGCCCTGTGATCGACTGGCGTCCTGTCTGGGGTGTGGTCTCGCCCAATATCAGCCACCCGGGTTTGGAGGTGGTTAAGGATAATGAATGGATGGATGATTTCTGTAGGTATTTTATGTGTTGATGGTATGATGTCGCACATTCAAATGGACTCTTGCATATTTGCCATGTTGACACCAAGAACCACAGTTGAAGTACAGTTACTGGCCACTTTATCAGCTGCCGAGGTGTACCTAATAAAGTGGCTGTGTGGTCTTCTGCTTCAAAGTAAGGTCTCTGTAATCTCTAGAGATGATTGTGTGTGAAAATCCCAGTAGATCAGCAGTTTGTGGAACACTCAGACCATCAACCATGCCACATTCAAAGTCACTTAAACCACCTTTCTTCCTCATTGTGATGCTCACTTTGAACTTCAGCAACTCGTCTTCACCATGTCTACATGACTAAATGCACTTTAGTTGCTGCCATGTTTGCCATGATTGGCTGATTAGATATTTGCTTTCACGTGCTGTTGAACAGGTGTACATAATAAAGTGGCCTGTGAGTGTAGGTCAGAAACAGTATTATTCCTGACTTTTGGTCCTTGTGATTTGATTTACTGTATGTTAACAGTATTTATTCAGAATGTGTAACATCACCTGATTAGACAATTGCTTTGAATTCTGCATCTTTAATTCCCATCTGCCCACCCACTCATTTAGATTTCTGAGCATGCTTTTACCAGCACACAGGGTGATTCAAACCGTCGCTTCCCCTGAGTGGTCACAGATGTGGTGTCTATTTGATGCTTTTGATTCTTTTCATGTCTTTCTGCTGCAGACATGCCTTTGTTCAAGTTTCTGAAGGATCACGGTGCACAAAGTTTGAATTGTCAGTCTGCCCTTTGGGACGTGACTTGAATAAAAACTTAGAAATAACACAAAGATTCTTCAACATAATCCTCTTCTGCCTTTTGCCTGTGCGAAATCAGAAAATTGGCTTAATGAAATATATATATCTATTGCTTTACGTCACATGTGAGCAGTTAATGGTATTACAGAATATGCACTTTATATGATTTGGTATGAAAGCTCATCAGCAATCAGGCCTGTTAGAGGGAGAAGAGAGACCCTGCAGCTGGTGGCAGTCCAATGTCTAATAACTGTGAAAGCTTATCCTCCAGCACAGTTTAAATATACTGTAAAAGAGAGCAGGGAAATGGGATACAAATTTGGGACAGAGACTTAAGAGGGTGTACCAGAAAAATATTTTAGCAGATTTTAATTGCAGAAGCAATATTCAGAAAAAAAGCAATATTCAGCCATGCATCTCAATCCAGTTACATGTGTACACACCAAATGTATTACATGGAGATTTAAAATGTACAGTATTGTGACTGTGTTGATCAGCACCTAAGCTCTGCTCCAATCATTTTCTCATTTTCAGAAAACATAACATTTATTATAAACTTTCCCACATATAACATTTTTCTTGAGCTTGATTTAACATCTGCATGTTTGGTCATTAAAATGTCATGAATGCACGAGAGATATCTTTATCTTTTGCCTAACAAAGTATAAAGTTGTTTTTAGCTGAAAAAGACGATAAAACTAGCAACTAACAGGTCACAGTGAACCTCAAAGCCTCACGACACTAAACAGAGGAGATGAGCTTCAGTTGTATTAAAAAAAAGATGAAATAAGGACAAGTCAAAACCATAATCAGTGTTTGGGATTTACAAAACATATTTTTACATTTGTGATTTTAATAGACTTTGTTATTTTGCCTTTTTACTATACTTTATCAAATCGCACGATTGCAACGCAGTAAGCAGACTGACGGCAAAATAATTGCATTGATAGAAAGATCACAAGAAAATGTCACACATACTGAATCATACTAACGTGCTGCAAACGAAAAACTTTAAGAATAATCAGATTTAAAGAAACAATTTTGGGAAACGGCGCTCATTTGAGATTGATACAACTGTCATGTCTGTACAGCCAGGAGACAGTTAGCTTAGCTTAGCATCAGTTATCTCACATGCATAATAATGCTGTTTTTTTTAAAATAACAGTGACAGGATCTGTGTTTCAAGAAGGTGGGATGCAAAGATCGCCACAGACTCCCGACGCACTGAGAGCCGTCTGTCCTGGTCTGCTGTCCGTCCCTGCAGGCAGAGCGGCTGCTGTGAGCACTGAATCCAGCACTGAGCCCCAGGATGTGGCGAGGTCCATGGGAGGGATGCCTGAGCCTTCCCAAATCCTGATCCTCCAAGTTAAATACCCCACAGTGGACCCAACAGGTAGTGGACATTATGATCGGAGAGATTTATATATGTTTTTCCCAGACGAAAACCAGCAATTACAAGAAAAGATTACAAAAAACCCAGGTACAGACATGACAGTGGTGTCAATCTATCTCTTCAACACAAAGCAAATAAGCCCAAACATTTCTCACAATATTTGTAGTTTGCCACTGATTGTCAAGTCTTGTTCATATGCAAAGCAAAAGGAATCTGTTCATCCACTACAATGTCAGGAGTCTGTTTTTAATTCACATTTTCGGTTTGAAAATGTGGTCAAAGAGTCACTGCATCAAGAACTGAAATGTCACTGAGGAAAACTGCACGGCGGGTTCACACATGTCCATGTTTGTGCGTCTCTGTACAGTAAGTCAGTGACAACAATATCCGCACGTCTTTCCTTTAACAGCACTATAGTTACAACATGAAACCACATGGATTTGATGGCGTGACAAAACCAGCAACGGCGACGACGACTGTCCTGTGTGTCAGTACGTCACATCTTCAGTTTTAAGTGGCTGGGTCGAGAAGGCAATGGTCACCAATCTGTCAATGGCCCCCATGCATCTTAAGTGCAGCTTCTCTGTGTGAAAAGCATCAAATGCAACTCCTGGAGTCTCATCATGGACGACTCCCACAGAGGAGCTACCGCTGTATCCCGGGTTACGAGTAGATGGACCAGTAGATGATGTTAAAGAGGATGTACGCTCCAGGAAACACAACCCGCGAGTACTTGTCTATGGCGTGGGTGTCTATCCAAATGTTCACATAGCCTCTGGATGGCTTCACCTGGCTTGCGAGCTGCGGGTCATTCAGGGACACCTGAGCCAGCATACGATCCTGGCGGCCACCGTTCTCGGGCATCCCATAATTCCCCGTGGTGTTGATGTCCATGGACCCATAGCCAGTGATCTGGGGGTCGATCATCATCTCGTCGGGGTTGCCGATGCCGCATGTACACGGCAGCTGGAGCGGTGAAAAGAAAACAAAGTCATTTCTGCTCATTGTAAACACTACTTTCTGTAAAGTCATGCTGAGACGAGAATATAAATACATAATCATTTTTTTAAATGTTTATCCCTTTTCGGCGCTCTAAGGACCTTTAAATAACTTTGGTATGAAACATTTATAGAAGGATGTTTGTGCTGGAAATGCTCCTCGGGGCACGTGGGCAATTTGGCTCCATATGCTGCAGCAGTTGGCAGATGAAGAATAGCAACATAGTACACAAGCTGTAGTCCCAGAAATAATTTGCCGTAGCCCCGAGAGCAGCTTAAAGTGAGCCAATTTAGAAAAATATTTATCTGTTTATTGGAAATACACATAAAGTATTAATTCATTTTTCTAACAGTTTAGAAATATTTTAAAGTTTAAAAGATTTTAAGTTCAAATCAGGTCAGGCTTGTCCTGTGTTGACTTAGGGAGAACTGTTAATGTGTCTTTAATGACACAATATTTGTTATCTGCAGCTTTTACAGGATGCGACTAGAATTTGTCAGGAGACAATTTAACATTGAGAAAGTTTAAATCAGACTGTAGGGAGCAATTAAATTATATAAGATGTATGTTCATTTGGATTTGATTTGACTTTTGTAGATTACTGCCAAGATAAATTCTTGGTTTAACATGGTTTTCACACAGTAAAACAGTAAAAACAAACAACTTAATTTTATACATGCAACATATAGCATGAAATCAATATTTCATATTTTAAAAACCATGGTTACCATCAATACAGTATATTGCAGGAAAAATAATCTCAGTACAATGCACGGTAAAATACACAGCTAAAACCTTAAGTATGTGGCAAGGGGTGAGTGTTATAGGATTAAACTACAACTGTTGGAGCTGTAGTATCTGGAGACCCTCTGCACAGTTCCAGATCTATGTGGTGAGTGTGAATTCAGGGTAAAAACAGCATCAAACAAGAAAATGTTTGTTGTGCAGTAAAATGTCTGATTAATCATTTATCAAAATATCAGAGACATTTTGTCTCATAATTTTACTTGCAAAACAAAACAAAAAGTAAGACACTGAGTTGGTCACACATTCATTATTTACACCCTGTATGAAAAGAAATGTGATTTCATCACTCAGTGACAATAAAGCTGTTTATTTACCTCTTCTTTGGAACATTTTGGCTAAAAATCAAGATTGGGGATGTTGCACTCGCTCACTCAGGAGAAATCAGGACATCAATGCTTACAGGCTTCCAAGAGCTGAAATAATTTATTATTTAAGTGTTTAATTTTTAAGCACTCTGTCTCTTTAAGTGCAGCAAAGCAGAGAGATTATTACACTGGTTGGGTAATGTTAAACTGTCCGTGTGAATCATTAAATGAGCAACATTTCTTAGGTAGTTTTTAACTGCAGGCGATGACCAACCACAGACAAAAGTCATATGAAATAACACTTACTCTCTCCCTCAGTTTCCTCTCTTTCCTCTCCTGTACGGTGGAGAGGTAGTTGACCGCCGCGTACTCTATCACCGACAGGAAGACAAAAACAAAACTGACCCAGAGGTAAATGTCTACTGCCTTGATATAGGAGACCCGCGGCATGGAGGCGTTGACCCCGGTGATGATGGTGGACATAGTCAGCACGGTGGTGATGCCTGGAGCAAAACAAACACACATCAGAGCATTTATTTACTGTATCACTGAGCTGAAGATAAACCGCATGCTAATTACCATAGACAGGGCTGTACATGAGGTACTGATGCTGTCATACATTTTATTTGTGCACTTGTTGGATTTTTAATTTGATAAAGTTTCTTATGAATTAATTTAGAAAAGCTTTGTGAATGGAGAGTCAGAGGTCTGGCTTCATACAAAAAGGATACATAAATGCACACACACACAGAGAAAACTCTAAATAAGGAGGTCGTATTGTTGGTTACTTCAGCATTGTTCTGTTGCAACATCAAACTTTGCTCCTCAAGTGTAACATCCTTGTCTCTGTCTGCACTTTGAGTAACTTCACTGACTTGCGAATCCCTGTCTGCCACAACATTGCAGGAAAAAAAATATATTACTGACTCTGCAGGACAAATTCTTCCTTATATGAACTCCAAACTAATTTTGTAAGCGCAGACTCACTACTCACTATTTTTGCCACCTGTTCCCAACCTGCAGTTGGGAACCCCTGTAATAAATTGCATTTGTAAGGATCTTGTGCCGCACTATTTGTGTTTACTGGATCAATAACGTCATGGAATCTCAGCTGGTTGCCTGGCAATGAAAAAAAAAGACACAACAAATAAGCTTGACAGGTGTTTTTGTTACCTTTGTTACCTATTTCCAGTCTTTGCGCTAAGATAGCTGCCTTCTTTCTAGCTACTCGGTACAAAGAGAGTGAAATTGATCTTCTTGTCTAACTCTCAGCAAGAAAACAAACAAGCATATGTTCCAATATTTTCACAAGAGGTTTGGGAACCACAGCACTCTGCCACCCTCTTTCCCACCTTGTGGGGGGATAAGACTTAATTTCTCAAACTCAATAATCTTTTGTAGAGCTGGATTTCTTTGCTAATGCCATGCCCTGTGAGGGAGACTCTGTCCTACCCAGCGGCACCCTGGCGGGGACGGCCCTGCGGTCGATCCAGAAGGACACCCAGGACAGCATGACCATCAGAGTAGCAGGGAAGTAGGTCTGCAGCAGGAAGAAGAAGATGTGGCGCCGCAGGGTGAAGTGGATGTACAAACGATTGTACCAGCCTGCGAAGGAAAAAATATCTCCATTACATTGTCATGTGTTAGCTGCCGATACACGGTGCACACATTAAAGAGGTTCACACTCCAAGAGGTTTCTAGCTATGGTGGCAGAGAGAGATAGGACACTAAATCCTTTTTGTGCTTCAGGTCGCTCTCGAGAGCTGGAAAGTGACATGTGGTTATAAGAAGGCTGCAGGGCTGTCACAGTGGCTTTCCAGCAGGGTACAAGTGGTTGGCAGTGGTTTGATTCATTTCGTTTCACTGTTAAGGATTAAATATTAGTACATTCAAAGGACATGTAAGGGAGACTCATTCCTTTAGTTGGACAAGGCTTTAATAAAGTAAAATGAGATTCATTGAAGTTTCAATTCAATTGTGATCTAGTTTTTAAATGCACGATGCCGAATTGGGTCCATTTACATAATCAGTGCAGTTTACTGGCGTATTAGTGTGACTGTAAGTGCTTGAGTTGTGGATTGCAGTACCTGTGCTGCTGTAGAAAGCCAGCTTGGTGGTGGTGTGAAATTTCTGGATGAGGAACTGGGACAGAGATATTCTGTCGTCCGTGTTCAGGGATTCGTTGCCTTTCTTCCAGTACAACATCAGATCGTCATCGGTGTATGCATCTGGAGGGAAAATAAGGAGAAGTGAGCACATCTGTAACGAACCAAATCAGGAGAGGCTTAGTATGAGCAATGCTGGATGTTCATGTGACCGAAACATGTGATTAAGAAGACTACACTACAATTACACAGCCCCACTAGCAGTCCCTTAAACTAGAATATTCTGTGCACTCTCTGATTTGAGTCCGAGAGCCTTATTAGCAGAGGAGCTGAGGGGGGGGAAGCTGGAGGAGAGGGTCTTGGCATGTCATGGCCTCATATATCTGAGATTTCATGAGATATTTGGTGAGCAAACTTGACATTTTATCTTCGGGAGAGCGTGTGAGAGGCAAGCTTGTATAATACCCAAGAAGGGATGGAAAAAGGGGTGTACATGAGCTCAGTAATTGTTGGTATTTCGGGCACATTGATGGTGCGAGAAGAAAGTTCAGAGAGGTTAGAATCCATACTCTGAAAAACACAAACATGAAAGCAGATTTGAATGGAAACCCAGATGTTAGTTTTTCAGATACTTTGCCAAAATGGTGGTAAAGAAGAAATGTTGACATGATGGGCGGGGCTGATAAATAAATCAGCACTGAAAAAAATAAAAGCGAATCTCTTGCTGAAATGGTTGTTTGTATTTTTCATAAACCAACTCACAGCTCTCGATCTCCAGCGAGCAGGTTTGGGTGTCGAGAGGGAAGCGACTGAGGTCCATGTTGCACATAGCAGTGACAGTGACTCTGCAGGGAAAACAGCAAAGAAAAACAGCAGGGGTGAAGGATACATATTTGGGCTAACCCGGCCGTTGCCATAGTAACTCACATCCAAATCAGTATTCAAATGCTTTTTTTGTTTGTTTCTTTTTTTATAAGAGAGCAACTCCCCCCTCCTGCCCTTGAAGGATGGTTGAGAAGCATCTGAAGAGGAAGTCACATAAAGGAGGAACTGAAGGACGTTTTAGGTTGAAACCTGTGATGTCTTCATTCATGTGCTTCTTACACTTGCTATTTTGAGAGCATTTTGTGCCTTTACACTGACAGTATTAAAAAAAATGTAGGGCACTATGAGTACCCAGATGTTTCACTCATAAGAATGCTACACAGTTTTCATTTTTTGACTTTCTCTGGCTGATTTTGCAGAGCATCCAGTGAGTGAACAGGATTTGACTACCCAGCTGAAAGTATAAGCACCATGCAAAGTGTACACAGTGTACGACATGGAAATGTACAAACAGAAGTATTGGAACTGAGACTCAGCAATAGTCCTGATCCTCCTGTGTGCAAGAAAAAAGGTTTTTGTAGATTTGTTCCCTGATATTTGTGCTTCTATACAGTAAGTAATTAGGAGACACATCAGTGGTGGAATGTAACTTAGAACATTTACTCAAGTACTGTACAATGTTGAGGTACTTGAGTATTAAAATTTTAATGTGACTTTATACTTCACTAAAAGTTAGAGGCAAATATTGTGCTTCTTACTCCACTACAATAAGCTGACAGCTTTAGTTACTTTTATGTTTCACATGAAAAACATGATCAATTTAAAATGATTATGCATTTTTTATAAATTAAACCACATGCCATTAAGTAGTTAAAATGAAAACTAAAACACTGCTTACATAAATGCATCAATAATAATAATCCAGTAATATATTTGGAATATATAAAACAATGTGAGTGGGTCTTTTACTTTTACTTTAAGTTCATTTTGATGCTGGTACCTTTGTACTTTTACCTAAGTATGATTTGCTACATAGTTATTAACTTGTCTTCTTGAATTGTGTTTATTCCTAATTTCTATTTGTTGTGCTGCAGCTGAACAGAAAAAGTTAAAAGTCCAGTAATGAACAACATGGATCAAAGAGTTGTGGTTATTAAAAATACATTCATCCACTTTAGGTTTTCCGTGTCTCAGCCGGAACGCTCGGCAGCTGCGCCGGTGGATCCATCTGGCAGCGGCAGCTAAGTGCTCCCCTGCTCTTCTGCCAAAGCTTTGATTATTCACAGGTAATTCTTTCTGAAACTTTGAAGCCCCAAAAATGATATTTGGGGCTGCTCTGTTAAATTTACTCACTGTATTATAGGCTCTTGTGTATTTAGACCCAAACCCAAACAAATAAAAAGAACATCTGAATTATAAATGCTTTTTTCTTTTATGTATCCTCTTCCTGCAGTGTTGTTTCACTTTTGCTTTCTTCTTCCTCTTTTTCTGTCTTTCCCATCAAATGGCCCAGTGCCACACTGCAATTATGTTCATAAATCCTTTGCCTGATTAAATAAAGGTTAAAAAGTCCCTGCAGTGCATTGACAAAAGTCACAAGCATTTGGCATTCCCCCTTGATTAACTCGACACTGTCCCATTTGTCCGCTATGCTGATTACAAATTATCAAATGACACAGAAATGCTTCTCAACATAATGCATCACCTGCTGTGAAAACTGCTGAAACAAATCAGCAGTGACCTTTAGCATTTTTAATGCCTGCTACGTGGGCTTTTTGTGTGGTTGTGTGGCATTGGTAATCTTTCAATGTCCTGTTGTAAAAAGCTTTTTTATTGAGATTTCTTTCGCAGTATAGGAATACAAACTTATTTTGAACAAGAAGCAATACCTATGTCTTATTTTTTTTAACTGCACAACCTTCTGGTTGTCAGTGCGAGTCATTCAAGGTGTCATGTCTGTGTGTTTACCTGAGACTGTAGAGGACGTTGCCGTCGGGGTAAACCCTCAGCATGACGTTATCGGTTGTGGTATCGTGGATAAAAGAGCGCTTGGAGTGGACAAAGAACATGTCAGGAACCCAAATCTTCTTCACCAGCCGACTGTCAAAGGTCATGCTCTGGTTGTTGGTGCTTGGGAACGACAGCCGCTCGTCCTTCCAGTAGTGACGCAGGTACAGCGTCATGGTAAAGTCCTACAGGAAGAAAAGAAACTGGTTCTCTGATTTGTTATTTAAGTACAAGAACCAATACAACCATCTTAAAATCCTCCATTATAAGTAAACGTCCTGTGTGCAAAAGCTTAAACAAAAGTACA
>CAFUXE010000619.1:699977-711066 GCA_903364295.1 Serranus cabrilla
TTTCCGCATTGCTGTGCAAATAAGTCCATATGTGGTTACAACGTAAATCTAACATGAGAACTTTACTTTCTCCTCACATCAGGTATAACAGACAGCCCATGGGGATGAACTTTCTTGGCTCCGCGCTGCCACAGATTTGTAAAGCAGCTGGCACTGAGACAACACCCACTGCCTGACGAGCCCGACTGTGTGCTTTCCACTGCGTCTGGCAACCATTCTGCTAAATGTCGCAGAAGCATTGCTTAGCAGAAGAATGATAATGTGTTGTCAATAAATTACTGCTTTTTTGTTGCTGTATAATTATTCTATGGAGCACTGCCAAGTATATGTGGTAACCATTATATATAAGCGCTAAGCCACTTGAGGACGTGGTTTACAGTGATTTTAATTAGAACAGCTGAAGGGTTTAAAGCACTCCACACTATGCATGGTAATGCGCAATATAGTCACTGCAGACCATGAGCTCACATGGGTTATATCTCAAATATCTCACACACACAAAGATGGAGTAGAAGATGAAAGAAGCAGAAAATGGACCTGGAAATTGTACTAAACTATAATTTTACCTTGTTCATTTCCACCAACTGTGTTTCTTTAATAATCTGTAATAAATCATTTAAAAAACTATACCAACAAGTGATTTTATACTTACCATGTCCACCTCAGAAATGGTGTCGAGACTTTCAACCTGAACATCCACTCCAACAGGGATTGGAGGACCTGCAGGAAACACATGCAGATGTGTTATTTCTCTGCATAGAAGCTTGTTGCCTAATTTTGTGTAAACCAGTCAAGGTGACCGTAACAGAGACTGCTGTCGAACCGTTTGAAAATCATGTTTCCAAAAATGAACAATGAATCACACAAATTAAGAGCAACCCCTTGTGCCACGACTGGCTGGGTTTCTACTTTTGACCTATTTCAGCCTTTCTATTCAGCATCATCATCCTCCAATAGTACGCAAATACAATTAGGTCACAATAATGGATCAAAGTTGATGCAGCGGTGGATGAAATCCAGCTCTCTTTTCCACTTCCAGCTGAGACGCACTTGATGTTTGAAATCAAATGCAGCAGCAGGATTCTGCAGAGAGTCACTTGGTGTGTTTTCAGCAGCAGATTGTGGTGTGATTAAAAGTAGTCTGATAGAAACAGCACGTGTTTCTCTCTTCAAAGCCTCATGGCGCATTTTTTTTAGTTAAATACCACTCGTGTTTGTGGTTATTTGCCTTAAATGACGGATAAAAATGAAAAGACAGCTAAAAGGATTACGAATATATATTTCATTTTGATTGTCCAGTAAAAATAAAAGCCTGTGTGCCTTTCTGGCATCAAATCCCTCTGTTGACAGTGATATTAAAAAAAGACATTATTAGAACTCGTGATGTAAAGAACTGAGACCCCAGCACAGCTTGCATGGATGGTGTCATTAAGATCACCAGGAGCTTAATGCTTATAGGACTGTTTGTCCAAAGCAATGACCACTGCACAGATCTGATCCAGCATGGACCCTGCACGTCTGAGCTGCACAAATTAAACCTCTTTTATTTAAAAGCACTTTTCTCTGAAGTCACATTCATTTCCTGACCTCCAAACGCCGGCCGCATGGTGAAGTCATGGTCGTCTATTCTCAGCAGCTGCTCGGACTTTGTCATCAGAGATTTTGTCATGTCTGGACTGCGTTTGTAAATCGGGCTGTAGAACAAGAAAAAGAAAGATATGTGGTCACAATGAGCCTTCAAGGACACGTTGTGCTTTGATGGAGAGATCAATTAAAACAGCTTTTTATAATGTTTTTAGGCAAAGATTTAAGAAAAACCAACCTTCCAGATTTGTGACCTCCACCCCCATCCATTCTGGTCTCTCTTCGCGACCTGATAAATTAACAGCATTAATAAATAAATAAATAAATAAATAACTGAGAACATCTGTCACATGTGGCAGCAGCACAACATTATACAAAGCCGAGATTTTAAAGTCAAATCAAGTTGACTTTTTGGTTTCTATCCAAGCTTTCTCATTCTCAGTTGTAATATTTGTCGAGCTGCAGCAATTAGTCGAGCCGCAGACATTTAATATGCAGCTCTTTTGATGAGCAGATGATAGTTTTAGTCATTTGTTAAGCAAAAAACGTCAAACATTGGTGGTTCCAGCTTCTTAAATGAGAGGATTTATGCTCTTTTTTTGTCTCATGTGATCGTTAACTAAATATTTCTGGGTTTGGACTCTTGGACGGCCAAAACAACACATCTGAAGACGTCACTTTAAGTTGTGAAAAAAACATTACAGGCATTTTTCACTACTTTAATTTTTTTTGTGACAAACGAAAGATTAAAAGAATTAAAAGATTAATATAAAAGTTTAAGTAATCATTACAGCTCTAAATTCATTATATGGTACATTTGACTTGAGGTAAAATAATTTGTTTTTTAATTAATAATCATGAATTACTCTGTTACTTGTGTTATTTTTTTCAGCACACAGAACATTTACTGGTTCCAGCATCGTGCTTTTCTACAGTATATATGATGGTAAACTGAAAGTCTTTTGGTATTGAACTGTTAGTTGGAAATAAACTAATTTAAATATGTCACCTTGAAAATGACTTTGAAATCATCCAAGTCACTGTTCATTATTATTACAGATTTGATAGTCTGCTAGATTAATTAATTAATTAATTAATTAATTGTTAAAACAATCAGCAGATGAATCAATAATCAAAATAATCGTTAGCTACAGGAATGATTTTCTGTTTTGGAGTAGAGACAATAACTTGTTCTTTTTGTTTTGTTGATGCTTCTCACTTTATAAGAAGATGTAGTACATCCAGTTACATCACACACATTTTATCCACAAAGGGCAAAAGAGCATTTCCTCATCACATCCGACTTAGAGGCAGCCAGCTCTTCCCTGATGTCACTTTTCAAGAGGGCTGCCATTGTACACTTGTCTTTTAGGCAGCTTTTTCAGGCCACGAACAGCGAGAGAGGGAGAAAAAAAAAGATTTCCAAAAACCCTAAAATGGATTATTAGAGTAGAGCATGCTGTGACAGACAGGGACAAATCCCTGTGACAACCACAGACGTGCATTAAGGAAATACCACAGAGGAAGAGAGGGAGAGATATGAAAGGACAGCACGGAAACAGAAAAAAAAAAAAGCAAAATGGAATGGTGAGAAGAGGGTTTCTCTGGCGAGCTGCAGAGCTCTGATGGGCAATGGGTGCTACTCGTCTGTGTCCATCCAGCAGCTGGTTCCTAATCCTCTTGGCAGAAATGCCTCTCCAATCCCCCTCTCTGCTTGCCTACACCACGCAGCAGACCGCCTGTCTGCACGCTGTTTCTGCTCTGCCGCCACAGACCTGCATGCACGCATCGCTACCGGGGCTGCATCAGGGTTAATGGGCCAGATTCCTGCAGAGGTCACTCTGGACACATTAATGTGTGCAGAGAGCAGAAAAACTGAAGCTGAGAAAAACTGAATTAACATTTACAGGCTCGCTGGGTAGACTATGATAGATGAGTAAACTGTAATGTGTTAATTTGATGTATTTTTAGACTTATGTTACAGTATAAATCACAGACATACAGACAGTGGTGAAATGTAACTAAGTACATTTACCCAAAGACTGTGCTCATGTACAATTTTGAGGTACGCATACTTTGAGTACTTCCATCTTATGCTGCTTTATACTTTTTACTCCACAATCTATTTTTCATCTGATTCAGATTATAATACAATATATATATATCAACAATATCTTACAGAGTATTGTTATTATGGATTCAGCTGTTGGGCAGAATATAAATATAAATCTAAAAATATAAAAGGGGACACTTACAAGTTGATGCACACTAATCCTAATCCAGTGCTGTTCCATTTAAATTCTTCAAGTATATTTTAATGCTTACACCTTGAAGTAAGATTTTAAACGCAGGACTTAAACTTGTACACTGTGGTATTGCTATATCGGAGCAAAAACCATGATATTAACAAACTGAATGCATCCTATCCGCTTCCAACTGACCATTTGTTAGTTATCACTTTCTTATTTCTTAGTTTTCATACTTGAGACCATAAATGCTCAACGTGTGGCCTGCACGCCATTAGCTGCTCCCAGAAGCATGTTGTGCTACCCCCAAACGTGCCATTAAATGCATTCATTATATTTTCATCCTCTGCTTTCCATTTCAGTACTTTCACTTTCAATAGCTAGCATTTAATAAACTACTCAGCTGCTGTGTCAAACTGAACCCCTGTCAGGTGTCTGTTCGGTTAGGAATGACAACTTGTGAGAAAGCTACAAGGCAACAAGTGGCACTTCACGAATATTACGAGAAGCCCATTAAGCCACCATTTGTACTGCTGTTGTTTAAATTAGTGCTTTTTCTGGACAACTCAGCAGTTTAAAGTGGAAGGAAGTGACATGGAAAATCCTCCATGGCAAAAAACGTGTATGTTGGGGAAAAAGAGATGAACTCACTCTTCATCTGACCTCGGGGGACGGATAAAATGATCTGCCTTGTCTGTAAACAGATTAATTCAGCGCTCAATTAATTTAAAGTTTAATTATGGGACTAATTGCAAATCCTGTGACCGGTCATGGGTGAAGAGCACAAACATAAGGTCGAACAGTTTCAACAAGGCTTATTTGCTGTAGTCCATGTGGGGGGAAAAGAGGCATTGGCCTTAATTCAATCTTGGAACCCATGGGCTATCGTCTGGTGATGATAAAGCCTTTTATTACTTTTTTGAGTTATATACATTCATATGCATATATCTGTTGTTATAGAGACTCAATGAAATCTTGCCTGGACCCAAAATACTGACAAAACCAGTATCACCAATAAAGTTTCTAATCGTACAGTGACCGGTGCATGTAAGAAGTCTTGGCCTAGATACCCGTTATCCGGATTGAGGCCATTGGCCCCAGAGGCTCAATCATTGTCAGAAGGATAGCTGATTGGTTCTGAGATTGCTGCCCAACACTCAGTCTTCACATGTCTTGTGAAAAGTAGTGAAGCTGTTACACGGGCAAGCAGTGAGGTGAATTTCATGAAATTGCAAAGCCTGTAAACGAGAGATGAAGTCTGTGCAGCGCCGACTCGGTATATCCAGAACCTGTGTGTCCCTCAGTCATATGCTGGCTCACAGCCAGTCATCAAAACCTTCAGAAAACTCTGGCTTAGATGTTTTTTGGGGGTTTTTTTAAAGCAGGAAATTAGGAAAAAAAAGACGAACGATGATTCATTTCATCATCAAAATGTGTTTTTCTGTACCAATAAACACTCCAAATGATCCTTCAGACCTAATGAGGGTTTTCTCCTCAGATGTTTTCTTGTGTGGGACTCCGCTGTCCTACACTTATCCCCCTGACTGCTTCCTCCTCAAGGCGGCGAGTGAAAAGAAAATGTAAGTATACGGTGAAACTCCCACAACACACGCCAGCAGCATTCAGGCGCTTTCGCAATTTCACACTCAAAGAGAGGAGGAGTGGGGTGATGAGAAACAGGGAGAAGAAAAGGATCGACTTCTGCATAAGCATATGAGATTTTTCCCCCCTGCTGGACGAGAAATGAGAGATTTACATTTAATTTGTATTCTCAGACTGTGTGTGTCAGCAGAGAGAAGACATGATGTGAGAGGACTTTTAACTAGTTGGGGGGAAAAAACAGTTTTGATAACAAGGCGACACTGGTGTTTAGAGATTACAACGCAGCTTTGAGCCACTTGTGCTTTCTGTCTTTTGAAGATTCTCCACAGATGATTATGATTGTGCTCCTCTTTTACTTAATGATCATCTTAATCACCTTAGGGCTGAGATGATCACTTTAAATGACTGTAATTTCATGGAGGATTGTTTAGATTTAAAAAGACAGCTTGAACTGCACACTGCGCTGTCATGTGCTCTGACACTTTATCATAATGCACATGAGAAGCAGCAGGTGAGTTCTGTCAGGGACATTCAGTTCACTCAAACAGATGCGACCATTAATAGCAGTTTGCTGTTTGATGTCTCCTATGATCTATAAATAAACAGTTACGGCATGAAAAGTGATACTGTATCTAAAGGGGGAGGGATTAAATGATTTGACGGGGTTTGTTGAATATATTAAGTGGATGCAAATCATTCAACGCTGATAGCATTATGAGGCGTGCGGTGCCGTACTTTGCATGCTTGGGAAAAAAATCTTATCTTCAGCAGAGATTAATGCAAAGACAGTCTCTCACTTGAGGACCTAAGGACATAGCTGAGCTCTCTGCTGTTATTTATGCAAGAGAATAGTACAAATGTGTGGATCAAAATGCAGGAAAAGCTTCCATGCTGGTTATTTATTGGATGTTTTTGCACAGAACCTTCGTATTTTTCTCTATATTTGTTATGTAAAGCAAATATTCAGGCATTTAAAGTTGCTGACTTTAGTCGGTTAATCAATAGGTTGATTGAAAGAATTAATAATAGAGTATTTCGGAGGCAAAATGCCAATCATTTGCTAGTTCTACTTTCTTAAATGTCAAGTTTTGCTGCTTTACTTTGACAGTAAATTGACTATGTGTGACATTTAAAGCTTGGGCTTTGACAAAATGCGATGGACAAATTTCACCATTTGTCTGACATTTTATCATGCAACGAGAAAAACAGCAGATTCATCCATAATGGAAACGATCATTAGTTGCAGTCCCAGTGAGTTATTTCCTCGCTCACAGCGCTCGACAGGTGTTCAAAGCCATCTGTGGGTGTTACTTAAATTAATTCTGACAATTTTTCTGTGCATGTAAACATTCATCTTTCTAAATACCTTACAGCTGTTTCTTATGCTTCAAAATCTGCTCCAAATTTATCTGACTCGCTGAAATAATGATCACATTTGCATTTCTAAAGTTAGTCAAAGACTAAGATGCTTACTGCTCGGTTTGTTGTGAAAAAGTCTAATTTCTTTCCACTGCAAGTATGTCAGCCTGCACCTTCACGCTGTGAAGTGATAAACAATCTAATAGTCCTATTAGTGCTGAACAATTTGTCATGGGAGAGAAAATTGTGACCATTTTGATGATCAAGTAATTCAGTTAGTTCAATTCAGAAAAAGCAAAATAATCACTGATTCTAGCTTCTTAAACGTGCATATTTGCTGGTTTCTCTATGATATTAAACTGAATATCTGTGAGTCTTGGGAAAAACAAACACTTTAAGATGTCATTATTGGCTCTGGGAATTGTTAATAACGTGTTTTTGTTCATAAACCAAGTGATTAATTGAGACGATAATCAGCAGATTATCAGTTGTGTAAATAATTCTTATTGCAGCCATACTTTGCACACACCAGTACTGAATATTATTCAAATAATTCAAAATACTTATTCCTGACATTTTTTCGATGTAATTAAGCATTCAGCCTTTAAACTCCAATTTCTACTCACACGATTATGTATTCCTTATGCGCCCCAAAATAAACAGCATCATTAAAATAAATATTACCAGCACCTCGTTATCAGAATTCCTGAAGTGAATACAAAAGATTAAGATGCTAATAGCTTGTCTTGTAGTGTAAATGTGACATTTCTTCTGCCACATTCAGACTGCATCTCCACATGCTGCTCCCTGCACTGAACAGCAATGATAAAACTTCTAAAGCCCAATTTCACCTTCCAATATTGGCCTATCACAAACATATCTGTATCTCTCAGTATCACTGTATATTGTCCAATAGTTGCCAATATATAAACTTTATTGGACAACAATGCTTTTTGGAGGTTTAGAAATGGAGTTAGTTATTTATTTTACACAGTTTTCTTAAGTAGGATTGGTTGACAATGTAATACACTCTATGTATAATGTATAATATAAAAAATATATATTCTTTAGTTATTTCTTTAAGCACTCAGCCCTCTAAAGTAACTCATATATATTTATGCACAACCCTCAAAGGAAAGGTCTATTTTCACTCCACTAAAATCCACTATATTACCAGCCATATCGGAAAATGGTTACATTTCCCCGTCTTAAATTGTTATCGATCTCAAAAATTTTATTTTGGTCTGGCTCTAAAAAAAACTATTTCTATTTAAATCCCTTACAAAGTTGGAACCAATTCAATCAATAACATATGTAGAATTGAGGGTGCTTTAATGGTCCCCAGATCTAGTTCAGTCACCGCCTAAAACATTTTAATCCATTGGACGCATTAACAAGGCAGCAATTAGCCTAAATAATCACCTGGAAATGACATTGGCTACAACTGCTGCCAGAGGGGGAAACAGTCATTAACTGGCCTGCAGCAGTTGTGGGGCAAGAGAACACAGCAGCCACTAGTAGTGCATAAATAGATGTGGGGATTTAGGTCTCCCTCTCTCTTTCTCTCTCTCTCTCTCTCTCCGCTCTCCAATCTGCTGTCTGAATAAGTCAGTTTTCAGAGGGGGAGGGAGCAGCACAGGTGACACAGGAAACACTGGACTACATCGTGTAAACCTCTAAAAACATGTATAAGAACATAACGAAGCCCGTATGTGAAAGGGGCTCAAACAAAAACATATTTGCACTTAAAGCTTGATTTGAAACAGTCATGCACCCTGTTGCTACAATAAAAACATGCAGTCCAGTGTTTGGAACACTGTGACCTTACCTGCTCTGCTTGTAGGTCTCCAGCTTGTGACCCCTCGCCTGGGCTATCCTCCCAGCTGCACCTGCCAGCCAAACACAGAAGAGCACAAGAACAGCATCCACCTGCATGGTTCACATTCCCCAGAGGACGGACCTCTCCTGTCAGTCAGAATCTAGTCCCCTGAAGGGTTCGGAGCACTCTGCCTTCCTGAGACATTCCCTTCTCCAGCGCCGGAGCCGATAAGAGGGAGGAAAAACAGCAACAGCAGCAGCAGCTACACTGAGCTATTCTACGGCCTGAGTGGAAAACATCCTACGGTGCTTAATCTCCACAGTGGGAAAAGCAATTTTGACTAAACCCATAAATCCTTGAGCGTCAGATGGTACAGATTTGATCCCTCCAGCGGCGGATGTGCCTGCCTCTCTGTGCTCTGCTGTGCTCAGATATCCTGCACTCTGATGTGCTCTACTCCACTTTGCACCGCCCAGAAACACCAATTCTCACAATGATGCGGCGCGCTCATTTGTAAGGTCAACGGTTTAGAGAAGCAGACTCACAGAGGCTGAGAGGGAGCTCTGTGTCTGATGTGAGAGGCTCCTCAGCTGCTACTGATGCTGGAGTCTCGTGTCTGGCATGTGAAAAATCTCTGCCAACACATAAAAAAATTTGCATTCCTGCTGGTTTGTGCTTGCAGGATTTCAGTCTTGTTTAATGTAAGCCTGGACAGTGAATGTAGGGTTTTGTGATTGCGCAGTTATTTTCCTGCAGTCTGCTGTGTCTACTGTTATTTTCTCCGGGGACTCTGGTTTGGGAATAATTTTGGAGGCTTCAAGAAATGATTACACAGGTTGATGTGTTTGCAGAAATAAGGCCAGCTGAGTTTCTTATAGAAGAGACCTACACATTTATAGAGAATATATAATATGGAATATTATGCTAATAAAGCAATTGAGTCTTTAATATTCAGAGTATTTTTCAATAATGATTTGGTCGTCTGATGATGGATAAACTACATACATTTGGACAGCCTAACCCAATCACACACATATCAGTCTGCTTCAGAAGGTTCGGTGGATAAACAATGGCTGTAGGAACTCACTACAGGCTGCACCACTACATGTCTGTCAAGGCGTGTTGTCCGCCTGAATAACCCAATGAAAAAATGTCTCAGCCCTCACGTCACCGGCCATGTGTCAATCTTTTTTTCTTCTGTTTTTTTTTGCAGACTGAACAGTTGGATTATAAGATCATGAATTTGGGTTAGCTCCATCGACGTCAATCTGAAAATTGGTGTAAGTAACTTTAGGCTTTTGATTTTTTTGTGGCTCCCTCTTTACAGTAGTCCCGCTGACCAAGCAAATAAAACAGATACACAAACGAAGGAATTATTTGTGATTTATACACTGATCTTTAAGACATTGTACTGGATGGCAGTGAGCCTAGTAGTGGTGATTCTAATTAGAGTGTTGCTGCAGTCAGGTGTAATTTGAAATAAAGCTAACTAAAAGAAAACTTCTTATCATAGTATAACGATTGACAACTAACTGCTACCACTAGTTGGCAGCGAGAACCAGACCATCAATATTTGAGAATGAAAAATGTGAAAAACAGCAGATCAGACGATTTTTTTTTTTAACATAAACATGCAACAAACTGAGAAGTCAGCACACTGTGACCGGAGCAGTGTTAGAGCCGGGGCCTGAGGGCCTCCTGCACTCTGCCTGATTCTTTATTCTATACTCGGTTTGTCTGCAAAAAACTCAGATCTAGACAAAAATATGTTTTACCATTTATTGAAAGAATAATAGCCAATTGCAATGCACAGCGCTAGAATATGGTTGTACAAGGTCACACAACAGAGTGCCCATAAATTACAAGTTTGACAGGTTTCTTCTGGACGTGGGCTCCACCCCGACAGTAGGTTGGACTTTACACAATTGGTCAATTTGAGGGGTGACACTGTTGCCAACCAAAACTGTCACCTGTGAAGTGTCATTTCAAAACCTTTCAAAACTTACCTATGAAACCAGGCACCTCACGATATTGTCTTAAAATGTATGTGCGTGTATGTTGCTGTACTGAAACATCTGCATCCTCTTTTCTCGAGCTTTAAGCCTCTCTAACTCTCATTGTGGCGTGAGTGCACCGAGGTCACAATAAGTTCACTAAGCTGAATCTCCCTTATCCTTCAGCAGAAATGTGTATTTAATGCAAAATAATATGTATTTATAATGAACATTTGTTAAGTAACATTTTCTTATGTTTATCATATATTCATAAACAATTTATTAAAAAAGGATCTGTCAAATTTGGTAATAAATATAGGTGATAGGAGGGGGGTTGGGAACAAAGTTTAGATGCATCACAATTTAATTAATCCATTATAAATATAACTGTGATAAGCTGAAATATGCCTTTTATATTGGCCATGTATTTATATTGACAGATTTCCACTGACTATGAGATACAGCATTAACTGACTTCCAATTCG
>CAFUXE010000619.1:722238-746444 GCA_903364295.1 Serranus cabrilla
CGTATTTCTGGCAACCGTCTGCACGACAACCTTCTTCCCGAGCTTGTCGCCACAGCCATCACCATGCCCCGGCTGCGGCTGCTGGACATTTCTGCCAACGGCATTTCAGGGCATGGGCTGGAGAAGGCCGTGAATGCTTTAAAGGGGCAGAGTCATCCTGCCTTTCCGGTAAATGGTTTCTTTTTTATTTCAAGAAAAAGGCTCTTTCTTTTGTCTCCTTGCACTTTCATTTCACTGCAATGGAAGTGTAGTCACACCACAGTCACCGCTCATTCCTGTGTTGAACTGTTGCAAACCAAAGTGTCAAAACAACAGCATGCACATCTTCCATTGCATCAGAGAATAAGACGTCTCCAGTTTAAAATCCATTTCAACTAATGGAGAGTTCGCTCTCATGCACTTTGCTGTTTGTTTTCCTCTCTCAGTGCCTGGAGGAGCTCGACCTCAGTATGAACCAGCTGGGTGACGGTGTGTCTGAGTCCGTGTCCTGTCTGCTGTCCTGCTGCCCTCTGTTAGCCAAGCTGTCCCTGCACGCCTGTGGCCTCACCGCTCGCTTCCTGCAGCAGCATCGCCTGCTGCTGGCCAACGCTCTGATAGGTGACTCTCTAACTAGGCAGAGTGCTTTCAGCTAAACTTAAAGGGAAAGTTCAAATGCATTGAATAGGTGTCTATGAGGTTCTTATCCACAGTCGGTGTATTACCTCCAGTAGACGGTGGTCGCCATGCCCCCAGGCAGGACAGACTGCTGATGACGGGGGCAGCAGCAAAATGTATTTTAGACACCTGAAAAAATGAAAATCAGTTTTAAGTGTAAGCCCCATTTACAATATATTAAAGCAGTTCTATGCTTCGGTAAAAGCCACCAGACACCTTTTGACAAAAACAATCCTTTTACTTCAAGTTGTTTGTAGGTATTAAAATTTGAGCTTGTAGTGAGTGATGAGCAGAATGAAGAATGTCCTCTGTCAATCAAATCCTTGTATTTTTGAGATGTTCTGGTTTTTAATTGGCAGTGGAGACAAAGGATGGTATTTTAGTATTTTTCATGACAAGCCAACACTATGCCCCCAAAAAGAGAAGTTTGGGGGTTGAAATGAGTGTTGAGATAAATAACTTAATATAATTTGGTTTTCCAGGATCGAGCCACTTGAAATCAGTGTGTCTATCCCACAATGCACTGGGCTCCACTGGCTTTGAGCTGGTGTTGAAGACTCTGCCCCTGCACTGTCTCACACACCTGGACCTGTCTGCTGTCCGCAGGGGCCCGGCTGATTCCCCGGCACTGGAACACCTCGCCCAGGTCCTGTCTCAGGTACATACACATGGATCATGTTCTGAATTCTGTAAACAGTCACATCTACATACTGTATATGATTAATGTGTGGATTTATTGACAAACGTCTGTCCATCTTGTAGGAAGAGTGTTCACTGACCCACCTGAGTCTGGCAGCTAACGGGCTGACAGACAGCAGCGTAGCCACCCTCGCCAGGTGAGTGTGTGTTTGCTGCTGCATCTTTCTGCAGGAACCTGCATCATTTTAATCAGAATTAAACTAATCAGCAAATCGTAATTATGGTATAATTATGTTCAGAATTATACTATCAGTGATGACATTTATCTTCCCTTAATTTGGCTGATTGGATTAATTTCACGCCTTGTAAGTTAACACTTAACCTCTTTCGCTGGGAACAAATTTGATTTAGGATATCCAGGTTTGTTCCGTCTTCTTTTGTTTTTCCCTGCAGTCTTCTGTTTCCTGTTCTAAAGTTCTGGTTTTGTTCCTCCAGATCCCTTCCTTCATGTCCGACTCTGGTGAACCTGAACCTATCAGGGAACCCGTCTGTGACCTCAGCAGGACTTTACAACATCCTGATGGCTCTCAGAGAGGCTGGTCGACCTCTGACCCTTCTCAACCTTCAAGGTACAATGTGTTCAATGTGTGTATGAGTCATAAGTGACAGATGGTCTGAAGCCTGGCATCGCCGGACTAATTCACAAATGCATTTTTTTAGTATGGACACCTAATTTTTTATTTGTTTTCTACGAGTGCAGATTAAAATGCCTTTGAATAGACCTAAAAACCAACCAACCAGCCACAGAAACCAAGTGTAGCACTGAGAGACAGATGCAAGTTCTCAAACACAAGTTATGACTCACTTTTAGTGTGTAGCAGTGGCTTTGTCTGCAGAGGCCCTCTGTCTTGCACATTACGGCCACAAAATCTGCACCAAACCCCACACACACTCACAAATGTGTGTGTGTGTGTGTGTGTGTATATATATATATATTTATATTATATATATACATATATATATTTTTTTTTTTTTTGCCATCTGTCCTTACATACTTAAAAAGCAACACACAGACTGGATCCCACAAGCTGCAGTTGCAATTATTGTCTTATTTGCTACAATGTGAAATAAAATAAAAACAATCTATTTCTGTTGAAATGCTGAATGCCTTTTTACAGTTGCTGTTTTGCATGCTGTCAGTTGTCTTATACAGCCGTATGCTATTGGGAACACAGAGCTTTTAAGCTTCTTTTATCTTTTCTTCTTTTGTGCAACTCGACTTTCCTTGACTTGAAGTTTTCAGGCTGTTTTTTTGTCCTTAGTGTTTGTACAAAAGCTTCAAAATCCAGTGTTTACCTGCACACTGGACATAAGCTGAAGCTGTATACTGTATGTAGTTACTACCTGGGATTTGCTTTGACTTTGGTTGAGCAGGAGAGAAGACGACAAGATTGAAAGTTATGTGTACAAACAGTACGTGACAATTCTGCACTTTAGGCCTTTAAAAACAGATTTCAGAAAATGAAAAATCAGGAAGAGGAACTTAAAGCATGGATTAGGAGGAGAAAAATTGCTTTAATAATAATTATTATATTATATATTATATATATTATATTTTAAGTAAAAAGGTTGTATTAACTGAGTTAGATATAGCATGCTTTAACTGATGTATACATTTTAGATTTTAAGTTAGTTTAAATGTCTATATTATGTTTATTCTTGTCAGGCTGTGTCTGATGTTAATAAAAACTTTTTAATATAACTCTTGATATAAGTGGGAGTTAAAATAAGACTGTTGTTTCACCCACAGGCTGTGAGGTGTCTGGTCCCTGGGACAGTGAAGGTCTGGATGGTTTGTCAGAGCTGGTCCAGGATCTCCGTCTTTGCTCTCAGGGGCTCAACAAGCTGGACCGTCAGATCCTAAAGCAGAGCTGGGACTCCAGCCGCTCACGTGGACACTTCATCAACCGGAACAGCAAGTGTCTGCTCTCTGCTGCAGCCTCCTCATGAATCCTTTATCACTGACGTTTGAGCAATGCGAAACCATTTTATAATAAGGGTGCAATTCCTTTGTTTTCTTCAGTTGGCAGTGTTCGTTTCCATACTTGGAATGAGGCTCCAGAATCACACACTGCACCTTTAAACCATCAGGAGAAGCAAACTGCTTTAAATACAGAACAGTGACACGGCATCCACAGACAGACAGTCTGTGGAAATGGCTTGTATGTATATATGCATATATATTTTGTACGTCTTTTTTTATGTGTATCTGTGTAAGTCTCTGTTAGTGTATATAGTGTATGACTTGAAATATATGTTCAAAAAAGCAATTAAAGTGACTCATGGTGCTTTTGACTTTCTGTGGGCCATTTGTCATCTCTGAAGGTATTCTGGTTTATATAAATCCTGAAAAAGATTAAAAGATTGTATAGCTCTGAGGGTCTGGAGTCTGACAGTTCACTGTGTATCACATGTTCCACATGTGACCCATGTAACAACACCTACAAATAATAGTTGTCTTTACCACCGCTTTGTTGAGAACGTGGTATTAAGAGAACCCACCAACATCCTGTTAGAGGAAGAGAACAAAAGAAGTAGCTGCTTCTTTTTTTTGCCATCCATCCGTATTTTAAAGGTACACACAGACTACACACACGAAGTGCAGTTGCAATTGTCTTATTTTCTAAAATGAGAAATTAAATAAAATGCAATTTTTCTGTTGAAATGCTGAATACTATTTTGCAGTTTCTGTAATTTGCACTATTTATACTCTTGGGCATTTTGAAATGGAAATATAGCTTGTATACTGTCATTGTTTGACTTTTAAAGCTTTGAGGAACTAAAACATTTTCAGAAACTAGACCAGCGATCATCATATGGCTCGTCAAAGCTACCAGTCTGGCCCACAGAATAAAATAGCCTAATAAATTTAGAAAATGTGAGGAGGAAAAAAATGCAATCTGTCATTTTGCATATTCACAATGATGTTTTGCAGTTTTTAACCATCACTCCTCAGTGAACTGCCTCCTGAACAGAAGTCTGAGTGCATTTTCTAGTTGGGTATCTAGTTTTCATTCTGGATTTCCCATGTTCATTAGAAGTCTATTGACATTTACCTGATAGAGGTAAATAAAAATAGCATGAATTTAGTAAAGTGAAAATATCAAGTAATGATATTCTAACTAGGCATAAGTAAATGATAGATTCTTCAGTTTAGTCCTTAAGTTCGGCACCCACAGTGCCTTTAGAGAAAAGTCTGGCCCTTGGATAAATGTGGTTGATGACCTGAACTGACCCCTTTAAATGAAACCGCATCCAGTCATGTTGACCTCACAGCTCATCCCACAGAGGTGGACGCCCCACTCAAAGACTGATATTTTAAAGGTGCAGATGCAGTTGTAAACCTACGCTGTGTGTCTCATCCAATAAAGAATATTCATAGAATTTTTTAATGCTGACATTTATTGATATCATCTGTTCACAGATACAGAAATAGAAAATAAGATTGCATTCATTTCAGAATACATCAAGGAACAAAACAAAGTCAATCCAGTGACGAAGAGAAAGCTGAAAGAAATGATCATCAATGCAAACACCGTCAGGGATATTTATTCATTTCAGCTGATGACTCCTCATCGCTTGGATAAAAGGGCAGGTCCAACAGCTCTTTTGGCCTAAAGGAAAAAGAAAGTTCAAAACAATGAAACGGTAACAGAGACTCAGTGGTGGAAGATGTATCAAAAACTGTAAACTCATGAAGGCTGGAATAGCCAAAAACATTTTGTCGTAGTTTATTCTATAACAGAGCTTCCTCTTTAATAAACTCATTGTGCCTTTTGTGTCTAAAAATCTCAATCTGAAAAGATACTATAGCAGTATTGGGGTAAAAAGTACAATATTTGCCTCTGAAATGTGGTAAAGTAGAAATATGAAGTAGCATGAAATGAAAATACTCCAGGAAAGTATAAGTTAAAGGGTTAAATGTAGTTGAAGTTACTTTGTGAAAGTAAGCTTTGTAATAACATCTGAATAATGAATATTTAACTCACTTGCAGGCTCCAGTGTTGACGCAGATGGTCCTGACGTCATCAGTGGTAGTCAGCTCCTCCACCAACTCTCCGATGTGTTTCTGCACAAACTTGCGGCACAAAGACTTTAAGAGGCCAATTGCGTCGCAGACGGTCTTTAATTTTGTCGTCAGCTTCTGTAAGAGAAGAACATTTTAGTTACAGCTCCTAACACAATCACCGTCAAGCTGGGAGTCATTTTAGACATTTCATTTTACCTCTGCAGTGGCGTTAGGCCCGATCACTTTCTTCACCTTCTTCAGAGCCCACTTGCAGGCCCAGCACACACCAGGAAGCTGCAGATGAAAGTTACACATACTTTAAATCAAGCCTGTGCATTGGCCACAAATGCCAATTTTGATTAGTGTTCTGCAAAAAGTCAGCTTTAGAGTTATGCTGTTACTCTGGCTTTCACTTTCTGCTGGTCCTCTGATATATGAGGTTGACTGTGTATTTGCCAGATTACCTTGCCGGCCTGTGCAGAGACTTCCATCTCCGCCTGCTCCTGATCGTCAGTGCTGACCTCGTAGCATCTCCCGTTGACTGTCCAGACTGTAAAAAGACACCAAACAAAACTGAAGAGCAGCTAACATGATAAATATTACAGTAAATGAATTTAAAAAGCATCAGCTCACCTGAACAAGTCACCAGAACGCACACAAGCAGGAATGTAGATGTCTCCATTGCAGTCAGTGAGCAGCGGTCTCTGAGTGTACGAGCTGATAACACACCTTTTATACACAGCGGAGGTGATGGACGGAACAGCAACACTCCTACAAACTTTCATGTGGTTTTGTAGTGTTAAAACGTTTTCACAACACCCACTCCTCCAGACCCTCATCTTCTCTGATCTGAATCAGTATTGATCGTCACATCTCCACATCATAAGAATAAACCTTTGTAAAACAATATAAGGCTACTGCCTGAGGGAGGATATATTTAACAACTAAAAACCTACCTGCAGGGGTGTTAGGGGTACCGTTAGATTAGATCTCATGTAGTTTCAGTTGTGTTTTAGCCACATGGCTAGCAAGCACAACTGCAGAAACTAAGATGTTACCCTCCAAATTAAGCCTCATGCTTTGATTTTGGCATTTTGGTCAAACTCTAACCCATCCTTTAACCGACCCGGGCAGCTGGGTTTTAAGAGGTTAATGTTCAAACGTTTATTTTCTAAACTCTGAATTCTGAGTTTGACCTTCTCCACATCATCCCAACCCATTTTGGAATTTTTGGCTTATAAAAGATGGGTTTAGATGAAAAGGCTTTCTTTACACTGGGTGAGAGATGGAACAGTAATTCATTTCTGAACATGTGAAGAGGGCTTAAATATATTATTCATGAGGTTGTGGTTGTGACCGTGTCTCACCTCTCCGTGGTGGTCTGCTGGCCTCCTCCTTGAACTTAGCTGGAAAATCTTCCTCTTCAGTTAGTAAATGACGCTGGTTTCCTACCTGTGGGCCACGCGAAGAGCGATGCTGATAGTTCTTCGGCTTTTTAATCCTTTTAATGTTTCTCAAACTCATTTATCTACACTCTAATTTACCAAAATCATGGTCCTTGCAAAGGTCAAACAGACACCACATTTTTAAATACCGTACCAAATACAAAATGCCAAAAATTGAAATATTGAAATGTACATCCTATTCAATGCAAAGTCATGTGAAATGTATTTCTAAATCTCTTTTATGTGTGAGAGGTACAAAACTGGAACCAATACACAGTAATTAATGGGGGATCCTCATGGGGAGTGGAGACTAAGGAAAATATTTTTTAGATATATGTTTGTGGACATATGTATGCATGTTTATCTGTGCATATTTATGTATACTTTTGGACAAGCTAGATTAGATGCAAACCAGGAAATGTAAGTTGAATCTGTGTTTATAAATGTCTCTCTCTTTCTTTTCCTTTTTTATTATTGCGCACTCAATGCAATATAAATTAAACGTGTGTTTGTTTTTGTTTCTAAAATTACTTTTATCTGTTTTAGCAAATGAACTCGTCTCTTAGAACCAAACTAACATTTACATTGTTTTAACACACAATAAGGGTTAATAGTGGGTATCAGTGATGCACATTAAGATCTATGAACTTATGTGAACAGTCATATATTCCCTACACCTGAATTTTGAAACCGTTAACTAATATTGAAAGACCACAGACCCTGAAGTGACCAATGTCATTTTAGCTCTTCCCGCAAACACCATCATGACAATAAATTCAGCTTTACTGCACCTAAAGAAATGCTTACTGTGAATTATCTAACTTTAGCGTCACCGCTACAATGCAGCACATTTACTCCTCCAGTTAGCAGGAATATGACAAAGTTTTTTCTTTTTGTCTTTGCAGTTTTTGGTTTTCACAGCTTACCAGAAGTGAAACACGTACACCACTTGAACTTCCTGCTTCACACCCACTGAACCATATTTATGTTGCAGTGCTCATCTAAACACTCTTTGCACGCACAATGTGGGAAGTTAAAATTCATTATTTTACTTACTAGTGTATGTGCATCGCTTTTTTGAATGGAAACACCTGCTGGGATGTCCCCCAGGTTCCCTTTAGCAGTTTAAACCCTTAAACAACAGTGTTTGCATTGGAAATGTATCTTTAAAGATATGTTAATCAATGACGGATCCCTTCCAAAGTAAGGTTTTGATTTTAACCAGTTTTTATAAATTTGTTTTGGTCTATTTAAACAGAAAGTTAATCTTTCTGATTTGGATTTTTGTTTATGGCCAATATTCACTCTCTGTTAGATTTGCTTTTGGATTCCATCAACCCCTAAGAGAAATATCTGGCTCTCTAGCTACTAAATACCCCGTCATGTTCACGAGCAACTGTGTCTGCCTGCTGTTTAGTGCAGAGCAGGGTGTGTACAGTGGGTTTTTAGTGCTTTTTCACTACTAGTAAAAGTAGAGAGGGTGAAGCTGAACAGTAAGTTTAGCACTTCTGTGTTTCAGCTAAGTCTTCTGCAGGGTGAGACAGGCGCTTTGTATTTGTTTCTGATTAGTTCAGTGCACTCAAATCAGTTGGTCAGTTATCCGATGTTGCTGCTACTATAACACAACAACAGGTGGTGCTAGAGTCAAGTCCCTGAGACCCTGGTGTGTGTTCATGTGTGGCAGTGTAGGAGAATGGGCACTAAAAAAGCAAAGTGTCTGTAATTGTCTTAACTTCTACAGTAAGTCAGTTTAGTCAGAGAAATGTGAACATACGAGCAGGTGCTTAATGGAGCTGCTGCAGTCTGCAGTGAACCAGACTGTCATGGTGGACTGCAGGGTGTGCAGATTGTGTGGTCAGATGGTCCAGTCGATCAAATGGGAGTAAATCCCCTCAGTGGTGATAGAGAGTCCTGATAACAACAGGTTGTGCATTGTATTGTTAAAACTTGTGGATGATGCACGGCCACGTTTGGCAAATTCAGTTAGATTTCTCATGATTAATGTGCTTTTTAGTTTGATTTAAAATAGAGCAATACAAGTTTAGGACTGATGTGAAATGTGAGACAAAGTAAAATATAACATTTCAAGGGTTGCATCTCTTATCTTGCTCTCAACGTCACTCTTTCTTGCTGTGAAAACGGATTGGGTTCTTTTTGCACTCTGAATAACTGAGTTACAATCCAGTTGTTTTGCCTTGAAACCAAATCACATCATATTATGGATAATTGCATGATGCATAATGTTTTTGGGGCCCACTTGAGCGAATGATGAGCTTATTATTGATGGCTAATTCATGCGCAGCAGAGGAAAGAGAACCAGGAGAGAAGTTTGGGAATCACTCTGACAGACAGGAGAATCAGATTCATTTAAGATGAGATATGTGAAATATTATGTGTTTATGGCATTAACTGTGTGTTGACTTAGAAAGAAAATTCATATGAGACACAACAGAAATCATCATTACACTTTTGGTTATTGTGATAAAGAAGAAATTTTAATCTTGTATGTACAGTTTGTACAATTGGACATTCAATAAAGCTTCAGTGCAGAACAACCTTTATGAAGAGATATACTATATCTACTATGACGTAACAACCGGCCATATAACTATAATCTGAACCAGAATCATGCTCAGAACCGTCTCTGCTGAGAAAGACAAAAACCACACGAGTGATCACATTTAAAGTCAAACTATAAATTATCATTTTCTTACAGGTGCCATCATGAGGTCATTCCCAGCAGATCACCTGATCAAAACATCAGCAATATCCTGATTCTGTCGTTGCTGTACCGTCTTATTCTCTTTTGTAGCAATGGAGCTGTGAAATATTTGAGGGAAAACAACAAAAAGGAGAGGAAATCAAAAAAAATCACGCCTTAAAAGATAAACCTAGTAGAGTCTGCATCAGAGAGACAAAGAAATCCCATAAGTAAGAAGTTTTATCCACTGAAACACAGATTTGAATAATGTCTGATTGTAAAGATGATACAAATGTATATTACTGTCATGAAGTTAAATCCTGGCTTGCAATGGGTAAACCATTAGGGAACAAGAGGGTGATATTTTTTAAAGACCGCTGTGGATTTCTGAAGTGTTTGATTGTTCCAAACTCCACTGAAAATACTCCCACACATTCCTTTGTTGCATCCGATGTGCCGTTTCCCACCTGAAGCACATGGAAACCTTTTTAGATCTGTCACTTCAACTGTAGGCAGAAGTTACTGCGAGTTATATTTTAAAGATGCAATGTGTAATTCCTGGCCACATGCTTCAAACATTAGGGAGATTAGCATTTTACCATTAGATAAACTTTGTAAAAAGAATCACACTTTTATTCTCTGCATTTTTTCACTCTCATAGCCAGATCTATCCACAGAGCTGGAGAAAGTTCCTGCTGCACCCATTAAAAGCAATCCAGAGTGTTTGTATTTCTTTATAACAATCACTATTGCCTCAGGTGGCGTAAAGCCCAGGATGCTGCAGCGGTGCCCCGGCAAAGCAGACAGCAGATGGGGAGGAGAACCGGTTTTGAAAAGCAATGTTGTTCAGCATCAAACCTAATTTCTTTACTTTCCAAAATCTTTCCTCAACTGTGGAAAACCACGCCGACGTTTACTCTTGTTTTGCTTCTTTTTATATCATTCTTTTTCTGTGTCGTCAGATTCTGGGTTTTTTGCTGGCTGCGGGTGATTGGTATAGTGATAAGAGGTGCTTCTGTGAGCTTTCTTTTACTCTGACACTAAGGATTGATTGACAAGCCCTCAATGTAAGTCTAAGTCTTTGTCCTCTCTGAGGGCTGACTGGATGCTACAGTGTTTCCATTGAAGTCGAAGCGACTTGGACATTTAGTTTTGAAATGTTGCATTTAAGAAAATGCAAATTAGGGATGTTTCCATCTATCCAACTGGTTTAGAGCAAATAAACACAACTGCATGAACGTAATTTCATCAGAAGATGGCAGTGTAATGTAATGTAATGTTTTGCCTAATCCATCAGTAAACAGTAGAAGAAGTAAAGATGGTGCCACCCATGATAGAAAATTAAGGAAATTCTTCAGAAATGTAATGAAATAAGCCAACTTATACTTGTTCTTTCATGTCAGCTCATCTTGACTGGCAGAGCAGAAAAAGCTGCAAGTTGAATGTTCACTCAATCAGAACTCATTCAGAAAAAGTGTTTCCATCCTCCATTAAGCACATTCACTAATTTAGAAAGACAAACTACCTGAAGTGAGCGTCAAATCTTTTATGTGCATTTTTGAAAGTTTTATCAAATATTGGTGTTTCCATTAAGCTTTTGTCACGCAAATCTTCAACATGTGCATAGAAATGTGTTCATGGAAACGAGACTACTGTTGAGATGTGTCAGCAAAACATAACTGTTCATCCATATCTTACACATTGCACCTTTCAGGGTCATTTTCAAAGACAGTAATGTTGTTATTCTGATCAAATTTTTCCATGACCTTCTTGCAGAGTGTACTTCAAACTACTTTACATTAAAAGCTCATCTTCTGCTTTGAACATAATGTAAAAGCATGAGAAACTAAACTGTTTGTGAGAGGAATGCACTTGGATGAGCTGAAACCTTGAAAAATAAACATTGTATTAAGTGTTTGTTTCCTTTTCTTTGGCTTAAACATCAAGACGGCAGATCAAAAAAATAAACAGCCTGGAGCAGAATAAAACCAAGAGGGGAAAAACACACACACATTGTCTGAATAAATGAAATCAAACCCAGTTAAACAGTGATCTCCTGTCTCCGCTCTGTCCTCTCAGCTGCTCTCTCTGTGCTGACAGGGAGTGAAGAAGGTACAGAGACTCTGACCTGCAACAAACTGGAGTCCTCATCGCCAAAACGTGAAATTTCTCATGAGGCGAACTCCATCACTGGATTCTTGTCGCCATTTTGCAGGCTCCTCCTCCTCTGACCTCCAGGCGGCCGATCCTACCTTCTGTCTCTCTCTTCATCTCTCTGAGTGTTTGTCTCAGATGATTTCCAGAACGTCGCAGGGCACGAAGCCTCTCTTCTTTCCACTCGCCACTCTGATGAAGCCGCTGTGTTCGCCCTCGCTGCTCACACAGATCTGAGGCCAGAAAATAAATCTAACTTTAATGTGAAAACAAATACAGTTGAAAGCCAAATATGATACAAAACATGTGATTGAATATTTCAGTTAATGAAGGTCGGACAAAATATGTGACCCTAAGGTGAAGTCTACATAAAGACACTAATGGCATAATTCATAGTAAATAAAGTCAAAGTGAGGCCTTATTTTTTTTTATTTTACTTTTTTACAGACACACTATGCAGCATTTGTCTGAGGCTGTTTCTCATGGTTAGACCTGTATTTACTTTGGCTACCTGTCCATTTTATGTTGATATTTAAAAAAATTACATTTTACATTCCCCAAGAAGGGAAGTGGCTAAATAATGAATGTAACTTTTTGGTCATTTAAACCACTACTTGTAAAAAGTAATTACTTTTTGGTTATTGTGATTTGTGTGTGTGTGTGTGTGTGTGTGTGTGTGTGTGTGTGTGTATGTGTGTGTGCTTGGTCTTGTACCAGTATAACTGCCATAAAATATTTTTATATATGAACCATGAAGGCCCCACATCTTTTAGCATCAGCACAAACAAACAAACAAACAAACCTTTCATTTCTATTTGATAATTGCCTCTGTCATGCCTGCTTTTTAGTTGTTATTTTTACTGGTGAATTATGAGCTGTTTATTCAAGTCTCATAGCTTGACATCTTATACTGTATTGCCCAGCTGGAGTGTAGATAATTGCTTCAGTTATTATTTAAAGGTGACGTGGATGATGATGCTGTAGTTGTAATTATGCCTGTTAATAATATTTCTGACAGGAACTGACGGTGGAGGAATATATAATATAATGTTATTTTTGTATCAACAAAGAAAGTGTGCAACTATTTTCTTTCTAACTCCTTGTTTCTTTCTCTCATTAACCCTCATGATGGTCCAGAACACTTTGTATTTGTGTGTTTGGTCTAAGTACTCTACAAACTCTCCCCCTGGGTTTGTGTGACTGGAAAAGAAAGGCAGCGGGTCACAGACTCATCTTGTTCTCGGTGGTTTTATCTCCATTGGGGGTTGCTTACTTTAAGTCTCCTCTGAGTCCCCACATGCCCTGGAAAGCATTGTGGGAAAAAAAGGGGGGCTGATCTAAGTACAGACATTATGCCAGAATGCTAATGTGATGCTAACTCCTGAGAGGGATCCTCTGTCAGCGGCTCCAGTGGAGCTTTTCAGTGAATAAGTGCATGCGAGGGGAGAAGAGGCGACGTGGGAGCTGCAGGAGGGTAATAAGGTGGCTAAAGAGCTGCTGGATAATGTGAATCTGATGTGCTCTAATGGCTGGGGTGTGATCATGAATTAGACACAGGTGTAATGTTGAAGTTTTAATGTCCACTAAAAGGTCATTGCTTCTCCAGCCCATGAGGACGAGGACATTCCTGTGATCAACCCTGCTAATGTTTGGTCTAAATGAACCCTTCACGCCTTTTGTCTTTGTAGCTCCAGTTAACCTCAACAACAATCATATCGTTACTGTCTGTCTTAAACTGATGAAGGAAAACCACAGCCTTGATATCAGGTTGAACGGCAGGTATTTTCGATCTGCCTCTGTTCTGTCTGTTTACCCCGTGTTTATGCACAGATGCAGATAAAGATTTGGCTACACGAATATTATTTCTGAACAATACAAGAAAAACAAATACGAAATAAAACGAGTTACGGATGCATACTTTGACAATCAAACCCATTATGAAAAATGTGGCTAGAAATAAACTATAAACTAGGGGGACATCCTCTCCAAACTGGCTTTATGTGAAGACTTTTCACTTAATATCAGTGTGCCTATAATCATCATCATCCTCAGAGTTTGTGCAGTACCTGTCCTTCCTTCAGGGTGATCTGGCCTTGTTCCTTACAGCCAATGAACGTCCTGTTACACCTGAACACCTGGTCATCGACTCCCACCTGATGAGCAAAGGCTGCTGGGAAGAAACCGATCCTGTCCTCTATCACCCCCTGAAAAAAAAAATCATGGAACATGAAAACAGCTGACACGTGGAAGAGCTGCATACATAAGAGGATTACAAACCCAATTATTAGATAAAATCCTTAGAAAAACAACAGGAGTTCTGTTGATTACAGTACATTAAATTACATTATATTCAGATTAACTCACATATACCTGGTGCAGAGCTATAAAGAAGATACACTGTGTATGTCTTCACCTTCAGTACCTATGCAGCTACTGTATGCAGGTGTTACATCATGTTAATATCCATTGTTCAAAGACCAAACAGGCCAGATGTCAGTGTTTATCTACAGCCTGCAGAGAACAGCAACAGAGTGAAAATGTGTGATGAGTTTCTTCACGGTCTGGTGGTGGCCGGCTGCCTCTGTACAGTCACGTTTTGGCCCTTTTGTCTCCCTAATTTTTCTGTCACACAGATGTGTCCTGTGGCAGCCTGTTGCCTCGCTCCTATAATTTACAGCTTGAGTTCCAGTAATTTATCAATCCATTTCTTTTGGGGGCTTTGCAGGAAACAAACCAAACTTGCTTGGCAACATTATCGTAACTTTTCTATCTTGGAAGTTTAAGTATAATTATAAACAAAGTTTTAGATGAACCATGTCAGAGTCAGGTGGCGTCCTACCTACCTTCCACCAGTCGTCATTGGAGTCATCAGCCAACAGGATTCTGTCTCCCGCTCTGAAAATGTCAGTAAAACAAAGAGAAATTAGTCAAAATGGTTGAATATTTATTTTCTTATATTGACACTGTCCTGACCTTTGCTTCTGTCAGCTTCGCTGAGCTGATTGGCTAATCTGGCGTCATGACACTGTGGTTTCTTGGTGGAAAAGCGATCGATTTATTGAGTGAGGGGGCAAACGATGGGGCCAATCAGTGCTATAGGTGTCACTAACAACAACCAATCAGGAATTATAACAGCAACTACGACCACTACAGAAAAGATTCACACTGATTTTGAGGCTGTCATGTCTTCTGGCAGGTGTTCTCCATATCGTCTGACATTATAGTTTATTTTACGTGGTCTCTAGTGATGAAAATCAAGGGTGTTGAATGGGCCTTGGAAAAACCCATTACATTTTGGAGTGATCCGAATCAAGAGCCAGATGCACAAATGATTTTAACATTGCGAGATAGGCCATGGCATTGGTGGAGGTCTAGGCTCTCCGATTGCCCTTGTCCTTTCAAGAGTTCTTGCGATTATTGAGAGGTAAATCTACCACTCATATCTATGCAAACTGCATGTGCTGTTCATAGCAACAGTGACTAAGGGGGTCAACAATCAGAGGAGCTTCTCCTCTCCACTCGGTCTCTTTAAGAGGCCCTCTTATATATGTGAGCTGCACAGCCAAGCAGAAGAGAAGATATTTGTGTTTTTTCTCACTGGATGCACCTCCATCCTGTTTGCTGTGAGTAATTGTTCTTTGTCCAGGAACTGATGAATCACTTTATCCATCACTGCATGTACCATAATTACTAGCATCTGTTCAAAGCTGTCGGCTAAGTTTGACCAATAAAAATCAAAAGGACCAGCACAGTCGAGCCAAATGTTGGTTTACGTAATTTCCCTTTTTTCTTCCTCTTGTGGTTCGGTTACAACACTGGCTGTTTAGTAATGCTCGCTGTGACTCAGAAAACACTGTTTATTGTAGGTGAGAAACAACACACCCAACATTGTAAAAACTTCTGAGGTGAAAACAAAGTCGACACATGTTGTTTTGAAGAAAAACAGGAAATGAACCGTATGAGCATCTCTTTTAGAGATACTCTTAGAGTCACAAGAGTGTCTTTGTCCATTAATTTACAAATAACAACTGTGGATTTTCAGCTTGTATTCCAAAACTGCAGAAATCATCATCATTACAATCACCACATGGTCAAAGCTAATCATATAATCAGAACATGTGGCGGCAACTCAAACTAATCACAAACCTGATTTTCTCACTTAAAATGAAAATTTAACCTTTTGATTGAAGATTCCATTTTCCCCATTTCTGCTTCATGTGTTTGATGTATTAATTACTGTCAGAGCAGAAAAAACATTGATGTAGGCTTGCATAAGAGAATACATTTGAAACAAAGCTTGGTGAACTTTGTGTTATATGTACCAGGCAGCAGGGAGTGCACAAGAACAAGTCAATGAATTTCAAATTACATCTGACAATTTAAGTTTTTCTGATCCGAAGGGAGAGGACTTATCCATGAGTGTGTGTGCATGTGTGAAGGAGAAAGAGGGAAAGAACAAGTGCACTCTCATATCCCCAAATCCTCGCAGGATTTCTGTGAGAACCAGGAACAAATGGACAGTTGGAGTGAAGGACTGCTCATGATGAACACTCTCATCTTGAGATATTTCAAAGTATGTTGCAGATGATACCCGATCAGTCACAGGATCAAATCTGTAGCCTGAGTTTCAAATTGTATCAGAGATAACACAGACTAGACATATACTATTACTACTACTACTATAGTATACTGCATATACTTGGGGCTCACCGGAAACAAGTTATAAACACAACAAGGACATTATCCCCTTTTTGGTGCCGGTTCAAAAATGTAACAGGAACAGGCTGATTGTTTTGCATCCAGTAATTCTGTATTCTCTCTCATCCAAACAACTTTACACTCAACACTGAGGTTCCTCTGAACACTTCACCTGCCATGACTTAGTGGTATCCGCAATGCTAGAGCAATGGGTGTCATTTGCTAACAGCTAGCTGTTTGGGACCAGGCTATTTCCAGGAATAAAAGTGTTCTTTCAAATTAAATCACTGATGCAGACTGATTTTAGTCAGACGAACGGCCATGTGACAAATATTCACTGTACATCAGACAGAACTGCAGGCTGGTTACACAGAGCAGAGAGGAGAGGACAGGTGAGAATGCAAGTAGAAATTAAAATAGTTAATAGGATGTGGAGACCAAATTTTCCTACCAATATTCATGACACTTGTGGAAACTTGGAAAAGTGTTGTTCCCACTCCCAGCCATGATTGTGCTGATAGAGGTACAGGGCTTATATATTGCAGTGAAATACAAGGTAACAGTGATTAAAATGTAAAAAGAGTAAATAATGCCCTGAAACAGCTTGGGTTTTAGAGGGTTAGTATTTACAATTGATTAGGACTCACGTTTGATGAAGAATGTCCAATAAAGTCCGATATTGTGACGCAAACTGCGTTTTTAGTGAACCAAAACAGTAAAGTTTCAGTCGGGAAAGCTAAACTCTGTAAAGTGGAAGGGAGAGAAATCTGTGTGTGTTCATCACTATGAGCCGCACCTTTCTCATTGTTATTTGATATACTTTTATTACTGAAAGTCTTCCACATCTGCCACTGGGAGGAACAATGAACACAACTGTGCTGTCTGGAGGTAACTAGCGGGAGTTGACACGTTTCTGGGGACAAGATGTTTGTTAATAGTCAAAGTTTAAACTTAATAACACATATAAAACCTCATTCCTTTAGAGCGCTTTCTTTCTTGAAGTGTAAATGAGTTACAGAGGAGAGAAACCTGCAGCTGCACAGCTCTCAACAGCTTAAAACACTTAAGTGACTGACCCAATCAGTGACGATATAACACGTTTTTTCAATTAACTGCCAAAGCTAAAAGCTGTGACAGCAATAATTAATGAAGGTTTAATCAGAAGTGCAACATGCTTGAATGTTCGCTTGAATACTTGAACCCACAGAGAGCAGCAGCAGTTTTCTGCCTAAAAATAACACATTTCAAACTAAGGCATCTAACTCTGAATTACAACTAGGAGGCTGATGTGAAATACTTTTTTAAATAAAGTGTTCTCTTATAATGTTCAGTTTTCTCTCCATATTTCTTGCTACAATAGGTGTTTACGCATTGGCCGGTACAAATGGATCATCTCGTCATTTTTACCAAAATGATTTTTTCACCAGCATTCAAAAATAATATAGCCCGTCTTAGCCATTGGTACACTGTGTACGCCCCATGGGAGCTATAAATGGACTTCTCAAAGATTCTCAAGATAAATCTAAGCAGACATGAGATTGACTGATATTAATAGACCATCATGACACACACACACACACACACACACACAGACACAGACACAGGTACTATCAATGAGACCACTCCAGAGGAATACATCCTTGAGGTCTATTACCTACAAAGAGGAGGCTAATTAGTTCCTTTTGTAAATCTATTTTTGTGCAACTTATAATGGTCTGTACAGAGATACAATACAGTGACTATATAAGATAAAAGACAAACACACTAATTAACACACTCGGTTTCCTGGCATATAAAACAGCTCTTCACCAGCATGTTGTCTTTTTCGCCCAACACAAATGAAACACTTTGCGAACACATGTACTTTGATTGTGTGCCTAGTACTTATTGAATGATTGAATATGAGAATAAAGTCCATGAGATTGCATTTCACAGACTCACATGCTACTATGTGAGCTGCAGAGAATGCAAGGCAAGTATAAAGCAACTGTAAACAGCAGGTTGGACAGAAATAAGGTTTGTTATTGTCATGAAATTCATTATGAAGGAAACATAATAATTTAAAGAAGTGCTTAAAGAGCTAAGTTATCTGCAGAAGTCTTGTCCTCTCTCAAAGAAACTGATGTGATGATTATAAAAACAATACTGAAAAAAGCAGTTTCACATTAGAAATCTTTTTATATGAATCTCTATCCAAGCTTGAGATCAGACACCCAATGAAGAAAATTGTAACACGGGTTAAATCCATAGACTGTAAGGTTAAATCTAGCACAGCAGTGTTTACATTCAAATTTCCCACTACCTCAAATGCACCATCACCTGACCTGATCATGTGACAGAGACTCTCCAATCCTGGAGTGCCAAAGCAATGCCCTGGCTTCGTTCTCCTCAGGTGTGTGGGAGAGAAGCCACGGGACAGCTGCTGCAGGTAAGTTTATCCAAGCAATGACTCTTTCTTCATTCAATCTGTGAATACTGATTCTGAATGTGTATTTTAAAACTTTAGAAACCGGACCAATGTCATTGAGCTGGGGATCTGTTATATTGTGCATGCCTTTTTGAATCTACTGAACTGGTGAGTTTGAATTTGTGGTGATTGTTGTTGTGGACTGTGAGCATTAGTCGCAAAATTAGCATGCAGGCTAATGCTAACATGAGGGCCATTTGTACCGAATTGACTTGATGTTGAATTATTGTGCAAATTGCTAACTGTTAGCATGCTAATGTTAGCATGCTAACATGCATTACAATGGTTTGTATTACATTTTATTGGTGTTCAATATCTTTTATAATGTATGATTTAATATGCTAATGTTAGCTTAGCATTAGCTTCATTTATGTTGTTAACCCTTCTAAGTGGATTGTTTGGTCCATGCAGGCCGGGTGTCCTGCGCTGGGATCAGATCCCTGATGGAGAGCTATGAAGCAAACTAGGAGCCTGATGACAACATTGTTGCAATCAACTTTACCTACTGATGGTCTGGGAGGAGGCTCTGCAGCTTTCTTACTCTCCCACCTCCTCCAACTGAGAATTTGAAATCACATCATATCCAAACCTTGCTGTACTGTGCACTTTTGAACCATTACCTCTCAAATCCATAACCTGTTCTATGCTCAGTTACTCGATTGCTTCTGCATATCAAGGACTTGGGAACCAGGCTACTGCAGCTTTTGTTGATGGCAGTTTGCTCAACTGCACTGGAGAAGTTATTGTGTATTACTGATTGTTACCTGTAGACACTGAATATCAAACCGGTTTTGGAACTGTAAATATTTTGTCCTCACTTTGATTTTGCACACTTGTATTTAATATATTTTCACGTTCAACTGCAGTTATTGTCTGTCTCTTTATTTACTGCACCCACCCTCCAGCAGCCGAACCTTAGCATCTAACAATAATTTACTAGCCATTTCAAGTTCTTGCAATAAAATACATAACCCTGTATAAATTCTATACATGTTTCAAAATCCCTCAACCAACTAAAATATAACATTAAAAGCAACCAAGGTCTAAAAAAGTGTCTTATAAAAGACAATTAACTTAAAGCATGTCTCAGCCTCTTTGCTTCTCTTTTGTTCAGCACATTCTGAACAGCAAAAACTAATATAAGAGATCCCTGTGATGTCAGTTATATTTCTCCTGCACTGACTGAGTGAGTTATAGTTGTATTTCTTCATTGAAGTGACATGTTTGTGTAAACTGACCTCATCTCCAGGTCATTGCTGTCTTGCGGAGTGAAGCTGAACAAGGCCACATAGGTATTGAGCTTAAGGACGTCTTGGCTCTGCTCCAACTGGAAAACACACGCACACAGAAACACACATTTAATTTTCAAGAAGGAAATAAAGGCTAACAAGTTAAACAAAGCTCATAGTCACACAAATACAATACAACACCATATTCTCTATTGTCACTTTTCTCAGTCGTATCTTAAAATAGTGTTTTGGCATTCACATAGGCAGAAGAAGCCCTTGTTTACAGAACACTGATAGACCAGGGAGCTGCTTAAGTTGTTCTGCAATCTGTTCCTTTTAATCCACCGTCAACATGAGTGGGAGCAGCAGGATCAGGTTTTCATGAACGCTCAGGAAGTAAAAACAGGACAGGGTTGTGGGCGGAGAGGAAGTTGTCAGAGAAGTGTTAGCACAATTAGCAGGGAGATGCGCCGCCATTCTGGCGCTGTTCACACCTGCTCATGAAACTGGTGGGCGTCTCCTTCATTCCGACGGTACCTTGAGTCTGAATCCTTCATGCTGCTTTCCACAATCCTCCAACTTGTTCCTGAATAATGCATGGAGGAAATTTTGCCAAAAGATACAAGAGTAATGGCTGTTTTATGAAAGAAAGAATTTTCTTTGTGGCACTCTAGAGTTAATGAAGAGAAGTGTTTCTGGTCTTTTGTGGCTCCCTGAGCATCATCCATGTGGCTGATGGATGAGTTGAGTTAACCGCAGCCACAAGGCAAACTGCCTGTGTGGCCTCTGGGTGAAAACAACAACAGCGAGCAGTGGCAATCTATTACAGCTAACTAAGAGCTGTTCACTGGCCTTGGGAGGCTCTTGATGCTGTGGGGGCCTGGAACACTGAATGAGACGTCGGCAGGTCGAGATAACAGCCTCCTTTGTAACTGAGTTATCGGAGAGGAAGGCAGTGGTTGAAGTGAGGAACGTTGTGGTGAGGGAGAAGACAGCAGAGTGCAATCCTTAAAATCTTAACGGACTCATTTTTTGGCCACTTAGGCGGAGTATAACAACCTGTGAAAACATTTGTTAACTTTGTGTAGTGAATACAAACAGCTATCAATATAACTTGTAATATGGAGTCATGTTTCTGGGCAGCAGCTGATTGCAAATTTATTCTGAGAGAAACATTTTGCTATATAGCAGCTAAGTGCCTCATTTTGTCTACTACCTATTCACTATAAGCAATGGTCTACACTCTAACACTTCTGACAGGATTTCATTCCCTTTTTTAAAATCCTATTTATGTTGTAAAATTTCATAAATTTTTTTTCATTTATATTATCATAAAAAAATTCTCCGTTATTGAATTTACTTGTTAATTTTGTCTTTAATGTATTTTATCTAGTTTTTACTCAAGCTTGAGTTGTTGTTGTTGTTATCTGTGTACTGCTGTACTACACAGTCATTTTTTATTGTTTTATTACTTCACCCCACGGAGTGGGAGTGAAGTATTGTTTTGGGCGGCGGTGTCTGTCTGTCCGTCCGTGTGTCTGCTGCATATACATCCTCTGGCCAACAGAGGGCACTGTGGGGTGAAGTCTGCCATCTGTGATTGCCTTGTTAAATTTAAATTTTTCAAATTCTTTTTATTATATTATTCTTTTATCACCTGGTTGTGTGTTTTGTCTTTTTTTATTATTTAAATGTCTTCATCTATGATTTTGAGCTACACTAATCTGGGATTGATTGTTCTATAATCATACTGATAAGTGCAGCTCTAAGCGCTAATTGTATTAATCTTTATTCCAGTGAAAGTGATTTGGCTGTTGGAGGTGAGACATTTTACACTCCTGGCAACAACAAAAGCACCAGAAGTTTGTTTGGTTAAACAGAATCTGCCTCGAATGAGCAGGCAAACATAAAGAGTGCACCTACAACAGAATCAAGCTTCCCGAACAGAGATTCAAACCAGAAAGAAATCACAGCATGAGCCAGACTATTTTACTGTCAATTGATCTCGGGTAGTTTAACACTAAACCTGGAAAGTGTGAACAGATGGGAATCCTGTGTGCGTCTGCGTGTGTTCCATTTGTGCTTGTGAGCCTCTCATCTCAAAATTGGAGGCTCCTTCTGTGGCGAAGAGGCAGTTTTCGAGCGTTTTTCTCTGCTCATTACCCTGCAGAGCCTCCATCTGTCTGTCCGCCAGCCTGAGCTAATGGACCTGTCAGCTGACAGACTAACAGCCTGCTGCCAGCTGTGCTCGGTCCAACCTGATAACACAGCACAATGCACTTCAAGTATCTCCCCCAAAATGGACGGCTGGACAGCTAGATTGTACTGCAGACGATAGGTGTGCATGTGTGTGTTTTTCTGCCTTTTATGGTTATTTGTTCATTTTTGTGTTTGCCCAAGTATCTGTGGTCTTTTTCCACTGTTGACAATTGGGATAAACATGTTAAACTATAAAAGTAAACAGCATAGATGGCTGCACATAAAAAATATCTACAAAGAACATTGATATTGAAAGCACGTCTGCCTCAAACCTCACCATGGAAGATAGAAAGGAAAAGAGCAGTTTTGAAATCTGCCCATGAAATATTCATCATTACTCTGCAGGAGGTGCCAAGATATTCACAGAGGTTTAACCTTTTTCTCTCACGAGCATGAATTCTGCACCATCAGCACTGCAATCCGCGCTGTGGAGGACAAAAACAGAAGCATAGGCCCCAGATCCAAACATTACGTAAGGTCAAGGCTTCTCTCTATCAGTGCAGGCCAGTGGTTGTGTCAGCTCGGGTATGATTTGTTACAGCAGGAAGAGAAGTTTTCCCTTAGAGTCCTGGGAAATTCAGCAGCAGCGATGGAGGCGAGGGGCAAAGAGCAGCATGGTTAATAGACGCAGAATGGACTGGCTGGGTATCAGTTCTCAGAGTGACCGCAAAGAGTTCAGGCACTGGTCAGTGGACAAAGTCTGTTCTCAGAGGTTTCAGACTGCACCAAGAATACACTGCTACAGTAAGCAAGTTTTTTTATTTAGAAAAGCGGCAGTACATTGTCTTTGTCTGTGGAATTGCTGTGGTTGTTTTGTGAAACAACTAAATTGTACAACTTACAACTGCTGGATTAACTAAAAAAAATGTCAAGCTAAAAATAATTACTGCCCTGCGGTTGTTTGCCTCCGCCAGCCAGTCAAGTTACAGTTTACATCCTCATCTGTCCAGACTTACATAATACATGTAGTGAAGATTTTGAAGGAGGTAATTTAGTTAGTAATAGGTGTTAAGTATATTTTTTGGCAAAACATGGGTACACAGTCAGCACAGTTTCATAATTGATGCCAAATTTAGTATCCGACTTAATGTGAAATATGGTCACAGTCTCATGCCACTGGATAATAAAATTAAAGTGTGACATTATGATGTCAAAGTGAAAATGACCTTTGACCTTTATAATATCATTACCTTAATTTGTATCTGACATTTGTGTGAAATGTTGTCATGATTAGTGCATGAATTCTTGAGTTCAGTAACAAAAACTTATTTTGTCAAGATCATCTTGACCTTTGACCACAAAAATCAGTTCATTCTCAAATCCAAGCTGACATTTGTATCCAAGAAATTCCCTCAAGGCAGTCCTGAGACATCGCGTTCATGAAAATCTTGAATATATAACGTCTCTATCCCATGGCGCCAGCACAAAGATGAATTAAATCTTATTAAAAAAAAAACTTTCATCTAATAAATGTCTGTTATGGTGTGTCCATGCTGTTGAAATGTACTGGGATTAGGTTCTTATTTCCTCTGAATCAGATTTAGTCTCAATTAGATTCTGTTGACATTACAAGGATATGTTAGGACAACTTTACTGCTCAGACAATGTACAGTAATTTAGAGTCATCAATTAAACCTAAGCTGCATGTTTTTGGACTGTGGGAGGAAGCCGGAGGACCCGGAGAGAACCCACGCTGACACAGGGAGAACATACAAAGAAGAGTGTAGCCGTACCAGCATTAGATATATATGATGTTAAATGTGTTTGTTTCTAACCTGTAAATCGTTAGCTTTTCTCTCTGGCTGGAGATAATGCTCCGTCCCATTCTCAATGACTGTGAAGACTGCAAAGAAAAACAAAAAAACATATCACTAAATCAAATCAACAACTA
>CAFUXE010000619.1:746824-765295 GCA_903364295.1 Serranus cabrilla
TACAACTGCTGGATTAACTAAAAAAAAGTCAAGCCAAAAATAATTACTGCCCTGCAGTAGTTTGCCTCCGCCAGCCAGTCAAGTTACAGTTTACATCCTCATCTGTCCAGACTTACATAATACATGTAGTGAAGATTTTGAAGGAATTTAGTAATAGGTGTTAAGTATATTTTTTGGCAAAACATGGGTACACAGTCAGCACAGTTTCATAATTGATGCCAAATTTAGTATCCGACTTAATGTGAAATATGGTCACAGTCTCATGCCACTGGATGATAAAATTAAAGTGTGACATTATGATGTCAAAGTGAAAATGACCTTTGACCTTTATAATATCATTACCTTAATTTGTATCTGACATTTGTGTGAAATGTTGTCATGATTAGTGTATGAATTCTTGAGTTCAGTAACAAAAACTTATTTTGTCGAGATCATCTTGACCTTTGACAACAAAAATCAGTTCATTCTCAAGTCGGAGCTGACATTTGTATCCAAGAAATTCCCTCAAGGCAGTCCTGAGATATCGCGTTCATGAAAATCTTGAATATATAACGTCTCTATCCCATGGCGCCAGCACAAAGATGAATTAAATCTTATTAAAAAAAACCTTTCATCTATTAAATGTCAGTAATGGTGTGTCTATGCTGTTGAAATTTACTGAGATTAGGTTCTTATTTCCTCTGAATCAGATTTAGTCTCAATTAGATTCTGTTGACATATGTTAGAACAACTTTACTGCTCAGACAATGTACAGTAATTTAGAGTCATCAATTAAACCTAAGCCGCATGTTTTTGGACTGTGGGAGGAAGCCGGAGGACCCGGAGAGAACCCACGCTGACACAGGGAGAACATGCAAAGAAGAGTCCTGAGGCGAGAGTGCTAACCACCACACCACTGTGTAGCCGCACCAGCATTAGATATGTATGATGTTAAACAATTAGATGTGTTTGTTTCTAACCTGTAAATCGTTAGCTTTTCTCTCTGGCTGGAGATAATGCTCCGTCCCATTCTCAATGACTGTGAAGACTGCAAAGAAAAACAAAAAACATATCATTAAATCAAATCAACATCTATTTCAATAAGACAAGATTAAATTCTATAGCATCTAAAATATACTATGCCTATAAGATGATATATGCAAAAAACATACTTATACCTTTGCTACTTTTAGAACATTGCTTGAAAAGTGGCAAAAATTATACATTTTGTCCCATGAGTAATTACTGTAATTACTCAATCCATCCATTATCTGTAAACGCTTCTCCTATTCAGGGTTGCGGGTGGGCTGGAGCTGCCAGCTGACATTGGGTGAGAGGCGGCGTACGCTCTGGACAGGTCGCCAGACAATCATACATACTCACATTTCATTTAGAGTCACCAATTAGCCTAACACCTGCATGTCTTTGGAAGCTGGAGGCGGCCAGCAGGTTCAGACCCGGACCCCTCTTAGGAATTAATAAAAAATGTCTTACGATAAACCTTACATTTACTTTTTCCTGTCATGATATCACCTGGGCGAGAATTTTTGCTGACTTTGTAAGTTGTTCTGACTGCAGAGGTTTTAAATGTTCCAAGCCGGGAACTAATTTTCCAATCAGGAGCTCCCAAATATAATGTAAAAACATCACAAAAATATTCAATAACTTGTATTTGCGTTAAGATAGCAATGGAAAATATTAAACTGAGTGGAAGAGGAAATGCTGGTTTACTTTTGCGATAAACAATTTTCATCCACCGGGAGCATGGAACAGTATTGTTGTGATTGATAGAGTCATGTTGCTGACGAGACGTATTATAGACTCACCAGCCTCTTTTTTAGCTAGCAAGATGTACCTAATAAAGTGGAGGTGTGGTCTTCTGCTTCAAGGTTGGTTGTGACGAGTGGTTATCTGAGTTACTGTTGAACCAGTCTGTTCATTCTCCTCTGACCTCTGGCATCAACAAGGCATCAAGGCTCATTCTTTAAACTTCAGCAGCTCGTCTTCACCATGTCTACATGCATTGAGTTGCTGTCATGTGATTGGCTGATTAGAAAGTTGCATTAATATGCAGTTGAACAGGTGTACCTAATAAAGTGGACTGTGAGTGTGAACAGCCTGCTGCTAATGGCAAACCTAATTGTTTACCTCTTATGTATGCTGTAAATACAGATTGAGTGTGTCGTATGTTAGTATGCAGTTTCAAACACAGTCACAGGGATTTTTCCATGAACCCAAAAGAAAATATAGTAGTGGCTTGATGGACACATGGTCCAAGCTCAGAGGATATAAATTTCTTCTTTTGTTGGGTCAGTGATTATTCTTTCAAGGGAATTGTTGAGCAGCGTTGTAGCCAAGCTCCTCGTAGCAAATAACATTTTCCCCTGTCAAGGATTATCTTGATGTGCTCCACTGTTCTCCTTGTAGTTCTGCCTCCACTGCTCAGAGCGAGTGCTCCTGATTGTAACGGGTCAGTGCCTCGCCCTTCAGAGACTATTGTACAGCTGACAAACTCCAGCCACCACGAAAACCAGAGCTACACACAATGCGGAATGAAAAAGAGAGGTCCAGATGTTTCTGTGGAGTGAGTGCTGTACAGTGGAAAACAGTGAAGAACCTTATTTGATGGTTCATATGAGGAGAATTTGATGTTGCAACCCCCTCAGACTCTCTTGCGGCGAGAGCAACAGCCGTGTGTTTTTCCCCTGTGCCGCTACATGGCTTTAATCCAGATGCACACAGTGTACGGCCACTGATACTCACCATCATCGCTATGTTTTCTCGACAGCTCCTGCCTGCTGCTGTGAGCCACCACTTCTTCTGGAACCTTATCCAAGTCACTGGTCTGCAGAGATAAGAGAAAGACACAGATTAGAGCGAGTGATAGATAGGCAGAGATACTGTATATATATAGAGAGAGAGAGAGATGAGTTTCTGAGCAGAAACCGAGCTATAAATTCATCCTCAGTCTAACCAGCTATTTTGGAAAAAACTACAGTGTAGCAATCATGCTGTTGTTGAGTCTCCATTTGGAAATTATTATCATAACCCCTGTTGGGATCACATTATCTCCATGAGTCTCAGCGGACACACACACACCCATTCACTAACAGCTGCACAGGACAGGACAGGATGGCCCCAATCCAACAGCTTTCAAATGTCATCGTAGGGAGTTAAGTGTGCACATACTGCACATACACTTTGGCTTACATTAAAAGTGATAAGCTACGAGAAACAGATTTCCGTGTGTATTACACACAGAGATGAGAAGGAGGCTGGAGAGTGTAGCCGTACAGGACAATCAGTACGCTCCATCTTCAGAGCTGTAACATGAGCATTCGCCCGACATCTCCCTTCATCAGCGCCTGGACCACACTGCCTTTATTGGTAGTGTTTACAGCCCCGCAGTGGCAGTATCTATTTAGTCCATCGCTACAGTGTGTGTGTTACAGTGGGACAAAAATATATAAAGTATAATACATGACTGAACTGTAATAATCTGTGTGTGCAGTAAAACTCAACAAAGAGACAGGAAACAGGACTGCAGGTTTCAGCAGTGGTGGAGGACGTATTCAGATTAGCTAAAAGTAATAATACCACACAGTAAAAATACTGTTACACAAGTAAAAGTCATGCATTAAAAATGTTACTTGGTCTTTGTAATATATAAAGTTACTTAAAGTATTGAAAGTAAAGTACTCATTAGGCACGATGCAGTTAAATGTTATATATTAGATTATTAGGACTCATGCATAACTGTAAAGGCAGGATTTTATTATTATTTTTGAATTGTTTGAGGTGGAGCCCTTTTAGTGATTATTAGTTATTAGATTATTTTATAATAGATTCTGTCTGTAATAGATCTGAATTCACCATTAATCACTTGATTGTTAGGTTTGTAAAATTCTGAAAACAGTGAGAATTGGTGCCACAATTACCCAGAGCCCAAAGTGACACCTTCATCTTGTCCAACAAACAAAACAAAACAAAACAAAAAATTACTGTTAGACTATAATTATTAACATTAATGAAAGGGGATGCAGCAATATTTTACATTGTAGAAGCTGGAACCAAGAGTTAAAATAGTTATAATTAATTACTAATACAATTAAAAGTAAGTAACCGATTGTCTGTAGAATGAAGTCGTACTGCAAGTTTTGTGTGCAGAAGTCTTGTTTCATATTAGCATTTGTGGTGAGTCATATTTCCCTCTGAAATGTAGTGGATTAGGAGTAGAAAGTGGCACGAGAAGAAAAGATTCAAGTAAAGTAAAATTTGCAGACTACTACAGTACAGTACTTGAGTAAATGTGCTTAGTTGCATTACGTCACTGGTGAAATTATACTTTTCTTACCGAGTTTCTGCTCGGAGACTCGGAGCCACTGGCTCTCTTGGCCTTTTGTGCCAGCGACGTCCCAAACCTCAAGGCCTCATACACAGGGTCCACCTTATTGCCACATGCTTTAGAAACACATGAAGACATGATAAAAGCAGATGGCAAACAAATGTTAAGCTTTCATGGGAGCATGTGGGGATTTACAGTACCATAAAACCAGGTAGGTAAAACTTATAAAACAGCTTAAGTGGAAAAGTGGGATTTACGCTTTAGAGCGCGCCATCGCACATAGAAGGAATTACTGAAGATTTAAGCTGCTCACCGATGGGCATTACTTCTTTAATGCAGCCATACTGTTCCTGGATCAGTAATGGAGAGCTGTAGTACCGCCGGAAGCCTTTTGGCTGAAAGACAGAGAGGGGAAAAATATAGAGAGAAGACATTAGAGACCAATCAATATGCAGCACCACAGGCAGCACTGAAACACTGCATATAACTCTGTGCAGTCTGACAGAGATAAAGTTCTGGATGTCGGACATCAATGTTCATAGTGACATAAAGTTCATAGTGACATAAAGGCAACAATGTAATGAAAGACACAAGAACACATGGCCCAATAAAGTATCCCATTAAAAACAAAGGCATGATGAGGAGATTGTTGGAGAGTTGGAGAGACAGAATGAGGGTGGAGTGAAACAGATGCTGAAGGGGCTGTTGTTGTTGTTGTTTACAAAATGATGTCAGAGAGTTCACAGTCAATGCTGCACCACCCTGCAGCTTCAACATTAGTTCCACTCAATTTAAATAACTTTCCACACATAATATTCCACTGCTACCTGAAGAGAAAATATCGTCATAAAGTCTAAATGTATCTGCCTGTCTTGTCCTCTCCCCCTCCTATCTCAGAAGGCCCTCACACATTTATCATCTATATATCCATTACCTGCCTCAGCCAACCAATCAATACTTCCTCATCAGTTTTGAATCTTCTTAAGTAAAGAAGAAAGACAGAGAAGATTGAAATTCTCCTCCACTAGTATTGATTCATGTACATGTACATTGTTTCTTCTCTGGTTTTAATTTCTGTAGGAAGTCATAGATAAACATTCATCCGTGTCAGTTCTTTACTGGATGTGAGGATCAGTGTTGAAAACCTACATCTAATAAGACTGCTTTCTCTTTGTTTACATTTCACGTATTCAAGTGGCAGGTGGTGAAATCTGCATCGCAAATCAGTTTTGATGAGTTCTTCATTTGACACTTCTGATGATGAGACAGCTAAAATAAGTAACCCTTGATCTCCTCAGGAACCTTCTCGAGATGTCAAATTTTCAGGGGCAAGCTCATTTAAGAATCTGGTTAATTTCATTACAAACTAAAGACACAGCTCACTGCCGCTGTGAGTGACTTCATTAACTTCCCTGCTGGTGTGACAGCAGTGATTGTAGATACAGTTGGGTTTCGGGGAAATTTGGGGTAAAGTCATGTAAGCCTTTCTTATGTGTAAATTCTCTATATTCATCAGGGGGATGCACTGCATGTTGCAACCAGGCACAGGAAAGCTTTACAACAAAGCCCACTGTTATCAGTTTGCACACGGAGGGCTGATATACGCCTGTAACATCTGTGCATGAATAAATCATTTCATTAGAGAGCTGTCCTCTTCATGGTTTTGAGGATTCAGCACCGATCCACACATAAGAGTTTCTCTTATTTATAGACTTATTTATATATTCCTATATGGTCATTTCTTTGTTATCTGAGAAAGTCAACATTTTATGATAAGTCAATAATAAATTAGAGCAAAAACACAGACCCTTAAGGACAACAATTTAAACCCATCAAAACCAGTATTTTTGATCCCACGGTCATTACAGCATAAAGTCATGCACTTAATTCGACTAATTATGTTTTTTTCTATTTTGCAAATACACACTGTTCTCTTGGTTTCCATTGGGGCTATTGCTACTGAATTATGGAAACATTTTAAATGCATTAAAATCAATGTTGCGGCTAATTATTGACACATCCCAGTGTGTGAAAAAAAAATCCCCTAGCATTTAATATACATAAAATCATTATTTTTATTCTTTGTTCTTTTTCATTAAACAACAGTAGCTTGACAGCAAATATGAAAGAATCTTTGGTAGTTATGATCTTGACAGATGTTGGTTAGAAGATTTAACTCAGTGAACAAACAAACCAAGTAACTTAGTGAGTGGTGACCAAAGTATTGTACACACTATGTTTTTGACTCTAGGTAGGAATCAGGATTTCACAATAAAATACATGAAAAATATTCCTTTAGTCTCTGAAAAACACAAAAACATTCATACTATCAGCTGATTGTTGCCAAAGCTGAAGGTAAAGTAGCGTTATGTAACCACAAAAGCCTGCCTGTTAAATGCCACATTTTTTTAACCACATTTGTTATGAATTCATTGTCACTGTTTCAGTAATTTCAGAAACCTGAAGAAATGGTGATACACTGGTTGCATGGTTTATAGAGAATCAGAGCATGAGGTAACTTGATTTCTTTGCTAAACTGATCTCACGCCAAGAGAAACAAGCATGGTTGCAGAAGTGTCCAAGTTTAGAGTAAGTTGAATTTAGAGCCGTGCTCCACTGGGGAAACTTCCCTTTTTATGCTTGACCTCTCAACCTCATTTTCCACTCCTGAGAGCCGATCATATCTTCAAGCCTCATCCCTCAGGCATCTAGTGGAAAGACGTCACAACGGGGAAAAGGGAATGGCTGCCTGTGCTGTTACTAATACCTCCATAACATTTCCATATGACATCTACGCACTTTATTCTGACTGATTAACTTGATTGACTCAGCCTTTTCCGTATTTCCTCAACTAATTCCCAGCCAAATATTCTCAGGGGCAGTGTAGCCAAATCCTGTGGGGAACAAGGTAAGAAAAGGTAGGAAATCACACTTAATGTGACCTGACAGTGTTGCAGTCTCTTTCTCTTCAGTGTGGGATGTGTGCGAATGACTAAAGAGTCCCAGTTCAGTCCTGACTGCCAGTTTGCTGGACTGCTATGAACGTCTCTTGGCTCTGGCTCATGCTGGTGTAACCGAACTCTGCCCAGTTAAAAAAAAAACACCCAGGCCTCACGAAAATGGCCAAATGGGTCCATTATAACGCAGGTTCACGAATCATGAGGGGCGAAGATGATTGTGAATCACATAATAGCCCACAATGTCAGTTATCATCACACAAAATCGAGGACAGGCCCCCCGGAAAGTGTTTCTGTGAGGGAAAACGATAATCATTGATGATAACAAGGCTTGATCTCTCAGTCTATGATTTTTAAATTGGGAGGTTATTACAGTACAGGGTCGTTACCTCTGACTTGTGAGGTGATAACACAGAAAAGCTGATTTACTGACTGCACCAACTATTAAATAAATTCCCGACCCAATGAGGCCGTTTTGCTCTAGTTTTTTATGTTGACACGTAAGCACATTTGAAATCGACCAGTCAACTGTAGCTTAACTTTTTGCCTCTGTTATGGCTCCCATTTAGACCTCAGCACAGAGGCAAACAAATTAGTTCATACAAAGGGTCACTCAACAACATTAGGGCAGCTGTGGCTCAGTTGGTCAGTGTCCACTGATCGGAGGGCCTGTGGTTCGATCCCTATCAAAGTATCTTTGAGCAAGATACTGAACCCCAGACTGCTCCCGATGCTGCGTTCATCGGTGTGTGAATGAATTCCTGATTGGGCAGGTGGCACCGTTTCAGTGTGAAAGGGTGAATGATCGCAGTCTGTAGTGTAAAAGCGCTTTGAGTGCAGTCCATTTACCATTACATCTAAATGAAAGAATGTTTAAAGCTGTTTTTAAGCACATAAACAGGAGTTAACAGGCTGGTAGCAACAGCCAGGTATTGCAGCCAAAGTATTATTTATTCAGTATTATCATCGATCAACTGCCAATTTCTCCGTCTTTGTGATACTGAAAAGTTTTCACAATCTCCCTGTCTCTGCTAGTGACAGCAACCACAGCTGTAATAATGTGATAATTATTCCCAATATTATTTTTTTTATTTTCATTTCTGGATGACATAAGTACGGTTAAAATAAACTCTGGTTTGTTTGACGGTTACTGCAGTTTGTTTGGGCTGGACTTGCCGTGCTGCTTGGAAAACGAGGTCATATCTGATTTCAACTTTGGTGTGGTTCAAACAAACCAACCTGTTATGTGATTTTTGCATGTCTAAAGCTAAACTACCAGAAATCTATCTACTGAATGAGACATCTGTTCAGGAAACAATCTGTTTATTAATCTGATTAAGTCCGTGTATACAACCTATGTGCAAATCAGTTGGTAGCCATGGCAACATGTCAGTGCAGGTATTTTCCTTGATTAATAGGTCAAAAGCTGTTAAAACTGCTGTGTCTGACTAAATGTACTTCATCAGTTCATTAAGTCATTAAAAATCATTACCACCTCCTTTTCATCTCGTCTTTACCTATTTGTCATTATTCATTACATGCAGCCAATTTGCAGTAAATAATACTAATAATACTTGTCAGTTATTTCTTCTTGAGCTCTTTGTGACACCAAAGAACATAATTAAAAGCAGAAGAAGCATTAAAGTGCTGCTAAAACTTCTGTCACCAGATTTTGATTTCCCCACACTGGACCTGATGATGCAGGATGACAATCGCCAAAATCAGTTCGTATGACTTCCTGTTTACTTTGTTTGTTCAGTGTGAACAGGAACTGAAGCAGAACTAAAATGTCTCTTTCTTGTCCCTTGGTGCTGACCAAATTAACCAAACTACGAGTGTGAAAGAACCCCTTAATTTCACAAACAACAAAGGATTGACTTGCATATTTAAAAAGAGACATGGAGGCTGAAACTGTGAAATGTCAAACACATCATAACAGTGTTACGTGTGACATCTTTAATAGTGGTTATGAAGCTGCTTCGGGGTGACTGTATTGATCCTGATTTAATGGTGTATATTGACAGCAGCCCGGCAGAACTTAACGGAGGTGAGGAGGGGGTCAACATTTTTGTAAATACGGAGCCGCATTGCTATTATCTAACACACAGACAGACAGAGCGATGATATAACGATGATGAGGACGATGACGAGGATGGTCACAGATGTACCAGCACACTCACACATAAAGTGTGATTTCTGAATAAGCACATTCTGGTGGGAAACGGTCAGACTGCCAAATGTCTGTTTTGGTTTATTTCATGATGACATCAGGAATTAAAAGCTCAGAATCCCCCAAAGTGTTGACAGCAGAGAGACGAATGTACCGTCTATAACATGTCTTGTGTTATTCTGTGTCATGCATCTCACCAGTTTGCCCATGCAGCGCTGCTGTCCAACTCCGTTCTCACATTTGTGGTGGAGGCTCATCTTGCAGGCTTTGCAACGGAGGCCGTGCTTCGCCGTGTTTCCCGCCAGGAACACCACGTGCTTGGCTGTCGTACCTGATATACAAGCATAAAAGAGGCAACAGGTTCAGAGCTGTCATATCGGAACAGGACTCAAATGTTCCTAATTGAACAGCAAATTAAACACACACAAAAAGGCAGAGGAAATGGAAAATATAGTCTCATTCATTTATTCGTTGTATTCACACACTTATTCCTAGCCTAGAGTTCCTGGAGTCTTTCCCAGCATGCACTGGAGAAAACCTGCGAGGTGACATGTGGAACATTTTAACAGGGATAAATTTAGCCAACGCAACACATGATGTGTACGACTGCAAAACCATTTTAGCCAAAGTGAATGTGAGCCAGCGTTACCTCCACCATGAGAACCCATCTCAAAGTGCTGCCTTTGCAGCTTACCCTCACTTATTAATACGTGACTCACAGTCGCTTGAATAAATGAAGATTAATCTGTCTTATTTGTGAAACCAAAGTTATGCAACATTGCAACAGCAAACACTCAGCAAGTGTGTGTGCATTCGTGCACAGCGGTGTGTAAATGTGAGTAAGTAACAAATGAATGTGAACAGAAAGAAAGATGAGGGATCAAATGATAAAAACGGCCTGTTTGGGACAGAAATGTGAGATTGTAAAGAGAAAGGTGCAGGCAAAGAATAAAAGCCCACATGGCAACAACAACAACAACTGCAGATTATATCAATGCAGTTTTTAATTTGGATCACCGATCCGGGGCTCCGTCATTGTCTGCCTCCGTCAGACAGAAAGAAATACAACAAAGGGCGAGAGATGTATCGGCAGGTATGCATGGATGCATTCTGTGAGTAATAATGGCATCTGTACGGAGGGAAAGTGTGATGTCACTGCTGCGGGTCATTTTACAGATTCAAACAGCTAAATTTTTATTTAACAATCAAGAAGGAAGTCACTAGATTAATTTGGCTATTAGCTCAAAGTTCAGGCTTTTAAAAGGGATAGTGCAGATTTTTTGTGTGGGGTGCTTATCCGTAGTAAATGTATTACCTAGAGTAGATGTGGTGGGCCCAGCTCCAATTGGGAGAAGCAGGCTGGAAGCTAATATACTGCTGAGGATGGGTGCAGACGCTAAATATGTGTTAGCCACCAACATAAAAGGGAAAGCTAAACTAATGATTAGCAGTTTAAGTTAATGCTATAATATTTTTCAGTCATATATGTAGCAAAACACAGAAGTAGGGTTGAAAAATTTGGACAGAATATCATATCTGGTGTCGTCTGTCAGTCCACATTAACAAGCCAGTGTGGTTATTAGTTGAAGTCTGGCAGCTATTGACCTCCAGCTCTTTATTGATTAATCAATAATCACGTGATCTGCTCTGGCCCAAACTCTGCATGCGTGTGTTTGAAAATGTGGGCATGCAAAGGATTCATCGACCTACTTCAGTGGGCGTTAAGAGCAAAGGGAGAGTAGAAGTTTCATTACTGATGGATTGTGTATTGTTTTTCATGGCATTGTGATTGGGCACTGTGGCAAGAAAAAACTGTCAGCATTTCAGTCCACATCATCCTAAAAAATGCAACACATTCAGTTTGATGAGCAGGGGGAAGAGGGTCAGTGAGCGGAGGTAACTCTGGACTATAAATATGAAACCAAGCAGAACACCTGATCCCCAAACAAGACAGCAAACACAAGATACTGCGTACTTAAGGCACAAAGCCCCTCGTGTTGTTTACTTAGCCAATAAGAGGGAACAAATCTCTGCCTGCTCTTCACGTGCTGTAATGTGAACTGGTGTCACGGCTATCCGGAGCTGGGCAGCAGTGACAGGAACTAAGTAATGGGTGGAAAACTGGATCTGTATTTCCCATTTAAAGCTCTTGTGTTGCTTGGCCGAGCCTCGCTGCCACAGAGCTGGCGGACTTAGTTAACCTGAGACGGAAACCGAGAGAAATGTGATCCCGGCCTGAACCCGTCACTGGTCAGCCACAGATTGCCACAAACAAGAGCAGGCGCAAAGGCAATGAGCACCAATTTTTAGGTCACTCTTAATCAGGTCGGCTGACGATGTTTAATGAACCCTTCAGGCCTCGGGGTCAGCATTCATTTCCTCAACGGTGTCTTTAGGACACCCTGACTCAAGTTTTTATCCGTGTCTCGGAATACACAGGGGCAGGGAGGAAATGAAGCACTTGTCAAGGAATTGTTGATTGGCTTGTTTGAGCTGAGTCCTTTCTATGTGGACTAATAATGAGACATCGCCATGTAAACAGCTAAGAGGCGAACAAACCGCTGCCTTCCAGCAGGCTCATACAAGAAACTGACCATGTCCACTTCCTTCAGTTATGGCTGGGTAATGACGTTAGTATGTGTGTGTGTTTCAGTGATTTTTCCTCCAGGCTCAGGGAAGAGTACAGGGCCTTAAGGCATTACAGCTGTGAGGAAAGTAAGTGACAGTGTTGCTCTCTCTGGCATTCGCTCTTTCTTGGCGTTTGAAGCCCATTCTTCATTAGTACAACAGTAAACGTCTAGACTCCTGCCAGATTTTCCATAACTTCTTCATCTTGCCTCTCATTTTTCTCCCCATGCAGTCTTTCTCCCTCCATTTCCCACCATCCTCCCCACAGTATTTCTCTCACGCTGCACTCTCCTCACAATAGCCACACATTGATTCATTAAGCCACTGTTCTTCACGTCATGCCTCCTAATTTCCTGTGTCAAATAATCGCGACACTAACTCCTCCACCTCTTCTTCTTCTTAGAGCTGAAACACTGACCTGAGCAGCATTCTTTAGTTTACTTCCAGACTTTAATTAGTTTCTCCCACAGCCTTTTTTTTTTACCACTGAAAAACCCATTTCCCCATCTGGATAATTAAGGAAATAAGCCCCTAGAATGCTGAATATGTTGCTAAAGATGGAGCTTGGCTGTTTTTATGTGTCTCTCTGTGATCAGGGGTCTGAAATTAACTGTATAGGCTGCAGATGTAAAATGTGAAGCATGCTGATGTCTCTGTGAGACTGTGTACTTGGAGCTGGTTTGAACAAGCCTATGTTTTGCATGTAGTTTGATATTCTGTAATGCATTGTAATAGTGCACTGGTGTGAGTAACATTTTCAAGACATTGCAGACAATGTCAGCTGTCTATTGTGACACTAAAAAGGATCCGTGCTGCATCAGTGTCATAACACATGACAGATAGAGAGAAAAGCTGCGAGTGTACATCTCTTACACAGTAAGTCTGACATGACATCACCACCATATCTGTCATTCCCTAACCTTGACCTCTGACCTCCACATTAATTCTCTCCCTTGGTTCAACAAAACCTGTCATGTGTATCAGGGATTTCGTAGAAACCGCTTAGTTCATGTAAATCAAGTGCGATCACTCTCTCAACTCATGCTGAATATGAACTTGTCTTACTAAATAATCCAGGAATTTGGAAGCCTTGATTCGAGGGATTTAAGGAGATCCTGTATGTAAATTAGCCTCTAACCCCAGAAAGCTGCTGCAAAATACCAGGGATTACTGGCTGACAGTGATATTTTCAAAAGGTAGATTCAATTTATGCCTTTTCCATCTGCAAATATCCCTCTTACAGTACGAACAAAGTATATTTCTGCAAGCTTTGTGTGGAATATGATATATAAGCTGTAAATATTTTATTTTTCAGGCTTATACTGTGAATTATTTTTCACCCTCTGTCGGCCACAATTAGCCCTCCCATTCCCTCATGTAGACATTTATTTAATAAGCTATTGGCTCAAGGAGCTGCAATCAATATGTCAGCATCAGCCTGTACTCGATCAGAGCATTTTTATGTACCAGTGAAACTAATTCACAGAGCTTCACAACAAGGACACATGTTTTTTTATGGACAAAAGCTGCACACTGCACATTTAGCTTGTGTAATGAATAACTTAAAAAAAAAAAAACAGGGGTGAAACATAATAGGAGCGAGAGTAACCTTGGAATAAATCAAAGAAAAGGTGATTAAAGGTGCACACAGAATGCACTTCTTAGTTAAGCTGCAGTACTACTCTTAACTTTTTATCAAAGGCTGTTCATCCACAGCCTATAAACAGGATGTTGAAGGAGATCAAGTCACTCATACAGTTGAGTTTGACTAGATTTTGTTTATCCTTTTATTAGTTTTTTGTGACAAAGCCAAACTGATTAAATATTGTTCAAATAAATGTCCTATCCTTCCTGTGTGTGGCTACACTTCTTCTCTAAGTCCTAATCAGATCATCATTACCAGTATTTATTATACTATCCTTATGTTGCATTACAGTTGTTCACCTGAACGAGCCAGTCTCTTATAAGCACGACGTTTTGAAACAAAGATGAACGCCTACAGAAAAATGGTAATGTTTATTGCTCTATTAAATATTTACTAATCTACTTTTGCTCTATCTTCCTCGAGTGAACCTAATAAATGAGTCAGTGAGCACCATAATATAATCCAGCCATTTCTTTTATGGATGACATATTTAATTTGTACAGGCTTTTATGTAATAAAGGATCCTCCTTTAGGAAGAAGGGGGGTGTCAAATGTTTCTCTGCTGCATTTTGATATTAATCCATGTATTAGGGTGTGCAGGGTGTATCATAAATATATGGGGATTGAAAAACCTTTTACTAAAACAGTGACGCTGAGGTAAAATCTCTTAAATATTAACAATATGCTATTTTTGCCCTGCATTTGTAATTCTCTGTATCTTCATCATCATGGATCATGCATAAAATCAGGCTGTTATTGATGTATGATTCATGCACGAGGGTGATTCATCATTAATTCACTTTAATAAGGGTACCAACATGCATGCTATTCTTGAAATTATAGTGCACATCTGTATGTGACGGCTAACTGTTGTTGATGAGGATTCAAACCCTTGTAGGCAGCCTGGCGCGCTCTGTTTTTGATTTAATGCTCCCAAATCTAACCCAATCCGTGTCTTATTTGTGTCCATAAACTGTAGAATATCACATCACTCTGCAGAGTATACTGTGACCTGCTTTAGTTGGCCGTATTGTATCATACTGTGATGTTTGTTACGAGCAGTGTAACTGATTTCTATATAACAGACATAAACAGGAAGTTGCAATTTTCTAATAAATGACCATTAAGATTTAATAATCACAGCATGCTTGGACTCAGTTTGAGTCCCCTCTATGTGTCTCTCTCTCCTGTGTGCTGCCCTTTGACTCTGGGACACAGTCAGCCTTTGACAGCACCATCGCAGCTCATTATGTGCACACACACACAGAAAGAGAAAGAGGGAGAAAACCACCCTCCGCTCTCTGTATCTCCCTGCTGCTGACCACACTGTGTTCTCATTAAAGCAGGACAAATAGAGAAGAGGGCAGCATATTTTTTACATGAGCGTACCAGAGGGCTCAGCACCTATCACAGGCCCCGGCCGGCCTGACATCATACTTTCATTATCAACAGACCACCAGAGGCCTTTTCAAGGCTCTGGCCACTGGACCCGCATCACTGACCACACCGCATAAAACGAATAGCAACAATGGTCGTAAACATTTAGAAATGTTTTATGGAGGAGTGAACTTTAGTTTTAATTAAGTAGTCAAACTTATAAAGCCAGTGTGGATGTTTTATGTCCAATGCCAAAACAGTTGATAGAAACTTGATTTGTAAGTGTCCTTCATCTTCATAGAAGTGATATAAATGACAAGAAAGAAATCATTTAAGCCTGTAAAAAGATCAGGCTGCAATATTTCCATTATTATCACAATATTTCTGTTGTGGAAAGTGCATAGGAATGTTTCCAAACCCTATTTAAACAGTCTATGCTCGCTGGGTGGCGAGCAGACAGCCCCTCTGGGTTTGATCCCAGACTGCCACACCTGCAGACATTCTTCTGCTGATCAGTCCCAGGTCTGACATTTACCACTAAGGTCTGTCTCCACAGCTGCTGTTTGCTCCCTTTCTAGCAAATTCTCCTCAAGGTGGGGGTGAACAGATAGTGACAACGTTTTTTAAAAAGTTGAAACAGTACTGGTGTCACTCCAGACTACAGTATACGTGCACATATACAGTATATGGATGTTTTGAGCCTGTCCACCGGCCACCAGTCTGACTTTTTTATCTGCTACCAAAAGTGATATCAGGGACTTGTAGAGCAGATGGCACGGGCAGCCCTTGTCATTATTATGCTGCAGAGGCCCTGAGATATAAAGCCTTAGTGGTCCCTCAGTACTGATGGTTAACACGGAGCGGAGCAGCCAGAGAAACTGGAACATCTGGCGAGGGGAGAACAGGTAGAGGAGCCTGCACTGTTGTTGGCTATCTAACACCCCAGCAGACAGATGGAGGGCTCAGTGTTTAAAAAGGAGGACGGAGACACTTTGGCCAGCAGGTCGAGTTGGATGCTCAGTGTACAGGTGCCTAAATGTCTGAGAGTGTTTCCAAACATATGGCTTGGGTGTTCATTCTTACTGGATAAGAAATCCTATGTGGGATATTTTAAAAAAGGTTAGCCGCTACTCTTTAACCTCTTACATCATGCTGTTTCCATACTGCATGTGCATATTATTGCCTATTCATTACTCTCTAATTTTGATTCTGTTGACAGAAAAGTTCTGCTTATAACTTCACCAGGTTATCTGATGAAGGCCTCATTATGAAAAGGTTATTCTCAATGCTGTGATTGCACAGTTCATTAGGTGATGTGCTTTCTCCTGTGATCTTGATATTCTGCTCACTCTAATGAAGGAGGGAGGCATGTACCCATACCTACGATCATGTGGTTGCAGACGTCACAGAACGTGGGCTTCTTGAAGATGTGCTCCATGAAGCAGTGTCCTGCCGAGTCTACCTGCAGCGGGTTGCGTGACTGGGAGCGTGACGTGGGAGGGGGAGCGGAGGGGATGGCCGGAGGGACCGGAGGGATGGGGAGGTTGGTGGTGTGCGGCGGGGCCATCCCGATGTTGCAGAGATGGCCCGTGCTGCTGCTCACATCTGAGAGCAGCTCCGTCTTGTTGTCGCTGCTGGTTCGGAAGAAGTTGTCCGCGCTCTTGCTGCGGATGCTTTTGGTCTTGAAGGACAAGGAGCGCTTGAGTCTCTGCAGCTGAAAGTAGAGAGAAAAAGAGTTGAAGAAAAATGGAGCAAGGAGAGAGAAAGACTAGAGGAAAGAGAATGACAGATGAGAGAGCAACTAAGTGGGGTAAATCAATTCCTGTAATAACCCATATGAATTACAAACTTGGTCTCTAAAACCTTCAGGCAAATGTCTTAGTGTCCGATGGTCGATGGATGAAAGACCACTGAGAGGGGCAACTTATCACTGTTCAGTGGCAAACCTTCGTGGTTCCCTACCTGGAGGTAATTTGATTTCCTGGTTAGAGCAATGCATCGCATCAACACTATTTCTCACACGCTGTGCTGCCATTTCTTGCTGCAGCCTCTATCAATCTCCTTAGGCCCCTCTTTTACAGTACGCTATTCATAACACTCCTCACTGACAACTCCTCATTAACCTCTCAGTGTGTACTTCCTCTTCTGTGAAACCCACTTAATTCTGGGCTCAAACACGCAATAAAGAATCTTTAAGCTACTGTAATGTGATTTAATGACTCCGGCTGCTGTGTGGCTGATTAAAGAAATAGATTAGGTTTCAAGTGATTGATGAGTAGGCAGGGACTCCAAATTATTTGCTATATCTCAGTGCAGACTACAGGTTACTGTAAAAAGGTAAACACCAGTGGGAATTCACAGCAGAAAGGTTGATCCGTCCTCTTCCAAGTTTATTCTAAAGTTTGAGCTAAGCACACACAGACACGGTTTACATGAACTGATTCTGAGCTGAGATACTCGTATGAAAGCCCAGATTTGATCTACAGTACAATTGATTGAATAAACATACATACATTGTTAGCGGTTGATAAAGCTGGCGCCTGAACAAATTGTTTGGAGAGCTTATCATTGTAGCTTTGGTATGGTGAAGATCAATCAGTCCTGCGGGTCACTCTGGAAACAATCAATTTGGACCCTTTCTCTTCCATTACCACCCACACACGGGAATGAATGAACATACAGCACACATAAATTCTACAGCAGCCTCTTGTAGAAGGCTTTTACACACCCTGTAGAGAAAAACTGTGGCAAAACATAACCGTATATTATCAATTATATTAGGTATGAATCAACTCTACAATTCTTTTACTTATTGCCACAGACTGTGATGGTAAAGGACAATATAAATCTTTCCTCTACGGTTATTTTATATATTTTATAAAATAAAAAAAAACACAATAAACAAAGATCTCTCTATATCAGCAGAGTAAGGGAATGTGTGCATGCATAAAGGAGCTCATGCTGTGTTTAATGGCACCAAATCTATAAAAAGCTGTGCTCTATCATAAAGCAAGGAGGGTTAGAGAGGGTACGACTGGGTAATGCAAAAAAAATCAAAATCAAAAAGCCAAAAATGGCACAAGATTATATCATTGTCAATAAATAAAATGACTGATGCAGCAACCTCTAAACAAAGTGAGAGTGCCCTCTAGAAATATGAGTGAATGGTGGATGAAACGCATGTAATCTGTCTTAAAAAGAAGCAAAAGTTGTAACGCAAAACAACTTTTATCTTCATGTACATGCAGATATGCTGTAATATTATGATGGACTAAAATCAGCAGTACGCTACACAGGAGTGGAGGCTCACCTTGCGCTTCTGATGTTCAGGCCTCACAGTATTCTTAAAGGAGGAATAAAAACACAAACA